>OZ020536.1:20895105-21051754 GCA_963971435.1 Lasius platythorax | reverse complement strand
ACACGCCAGGCTCAGCTTTCTCGCAAGCGCTCGCGATCCGCCGCCGCGGTACGGCGCGGAGCCGCTATGAGACGCACGCGAAAAGCTCCTTACCCGTGAGTAAGATTCACTCACGGTGGGGATATAAGCTCGCGCGCCGCACGGTTCATCAGTTACGGCTTGAGCCTCGACAGAAGACTTTCTCCAAGAGCGATTAAGTGCGTGACAACGATCGGAACTCGGGTCCGTTCGTATCTCTTTTTCTCTCTCTGCACCTTGGCGACCCAGCGTTCATCCACCAAGGTACGCCGACGTCCACTGCCGCCGCCCACTTCACCCGGGCCAGCATCGCGGACAGAAGGGACTGAAGGGTCTATTATTATTATTATTATTTTGCTTTGCTGATTTACTCTACAGTATTTATCTGGTTATTCTCCACCAGGAACCATTCATTATAAATTATGTCTGCTTCTTTTCTGTTATTATTATTATTTTTAAATGAACTTTATTAATTTCATCCTTTCTTATTATCGTTTTTAATCGAATTTTATTATTCTCATCTCTGATCATTATCACCTTTAATTGAATTACCACGCTACTTGATTATAATAAACACGCTTTTATTTAACTTATTTATTTGCTTTCTCTCTGTGCTCGTTGCCGTCTGTATTTTTTGTCCGTCTCTATTGTGAACTGTATCTGTCGCCTCTTGCCAAAAATCGCGTTCCGTCAACCATCGCCCTGCCCCTCTACCGTTAGGCGAGCTAGTCCGCCCATGGCGAATACCGGTAATTAGCGTTCGCGTAATCTCGTGCGATATCGCGAATGAAATTAAGAATGAAATGACGCGTGAAAGACCGCGTCTGGCGCCCAATTTTCGGTGTTCGCGTTATATATTCGGTTCTCGTGACGGCACACACGGAATTCCCGTTAACCCGTTCCTTTTCGGCACGTTATCATTTTCCTTTTTCCTTTCGCCCTTTTTGACGTCGACTTCCCCGCACGTCTCTCGCGTTCGACGCATAACTCCCCGTCGTTGGCGCAAAAGGAAAGATCCGCGCGACGGCGAGAGCGGGACGCCGACCAAGTCCGTTCCTAACGGGAAGAAAAGTCGTCGCAAAAATTTGGCGCCCAACGTGGGGCTACGTTGATAATTAACGGGGAATGCAAGAGGACTTAATTTATTGAGAGAATTATTGCGTTAGTGAAAATTTGAAATAGACCGTTCCGAAAAGTTCGTTGTTCCTTGCGTGTATTGTTGACGTTTCTTTGTCCGTTCGCGCTAACGTCCTTTTATTTTCTCTTCTCCGTTTGTTTTTTTTTCTTGTCGTTCGCTGCCTCGACAAATTTACTTTATTATTTTCGTCGTTCTAGTATAATCGCAGATAATAGTAGATACATGTCGTTTATATCTTTAATTTTTCCTCTATATGTTTTAAATGAAATAAGAAAATATATAATTTTTCTTAGCCGATTTAACTGAAAATTATACAGACATCCAATTTGACATTGAAAATTTTAATGCTGTTAATGAAAATGAATTACAAGATAAAAATGTAATACAAGATGCCTCATCCTCTTCATGTATTTCATCATTATTACAAGGTAGTACGAGGGATATTCGGAAAGTAAAGATACAAAGCTAGTAAAAATGCAAGGGAAAATATTTTTACACGTTTGGCAGCACTGCCGTGTCTGCTAGGGTCTGTGTGATGTGATAGAGTCCACCAGATCTCAATCGTACCAACGTTGTGCTTGCAGTGTGTATTTAAAATGACCGCGTCAATTCCTAATCCCGCCAAATGCGAAGTTCGTTCAGTGATTCGTTTCTTTTGCGCGAAAGGAGAACCTGCTGCACAAATTAATTGCAAATTTGTTTCTGTTTATGACAAAGACGTTATGAACAGGCAAAATGTGGCAAAATGGTGTCGCGAATTTAAAGCGGGAAGAACTAACGTTCATGATTAAGGAAGGAGTGGAAGGCCATTCATTGCCAGTGATGAACTCATTCAAAAAATTGAATAAAAAATTCATTTTAATGGGCGTTTAACGACCGATAAACTTCATGAACAATGTTGATGACGACGATGAGGTCCAAGACGCGGTAATAACGTGGTTAAGAGAGCAGGCACGAGACTTCTATGACGTTAAAATCAAGAAACTCGTTCCCAGGCTCACCAATGCATTAAGGTCCATGGTGACTATGTTTAAAAATAAATAAAAATATGTTCTAAAGGTATTATAAGTCAATCCCAAAATAAAATGCTTTAGATATATTTTCCGGACTTTGTATCTTTACTTTCCAAATATCCCTCGTATATGTTAGCATAATATTTAAAAAAATGTAGAAGTGTTATTGTTAAATTCAACGAAATTACATATGCTGAATATTATTAATCTGTTATCGTATTTTTAGAAAACGTAGGACGAACAAGGAAACGTACAAGGAGTAAGTATATTGTACTACAATTCCGAATTAAGACATTCTGTGTTTCTATTCTTAACTAAATACAGTTATTTTTTAAATTATAGATGTAAGTATAGAACGTTTGGATGTGCAATTAGATGATGCACGAGAAGCATTCGAAGCAGTAGCAGACAAACATGCTGAAGCAATGAAGGTTGATCTTTTTGTAAATTCATGCATAACGCATTTCAATTCTATTTAATTAGAATAATTTTTTACCTTTACATACATTATTAGAAGCCATGAAACTGCAAGCGGAGGCTACTTGTCAACTTAGTAATGCAGTAGACAGGATGACAAGGAACGGGGAACGTCAAACAAAATTAATTGATATAATTTATGAATTATTAAATAAAGATACATAAATTTTATTATCTTTTCATGATCCGTGTCTTTCGATTTCCAGTCATCGTTATACAGTTTTCTTATTCGAGAAATACATAGTTCTTATTTTATCTTATAATCGTCTTGTTGTATATATATTTATATTTTATTCGTGATCCTATTCATTTCCGTCATTATCCCACGCACAATAATAATTAGGAAACCACTCCCGCATAATTTGTCTTTGTATCCGTTGTGCTACCGCTCTAGGCACTGCATCTTGTATTTCTGCTGCACCATTGTCTCTCTCACCAGGTTCTGCATATTCATTTTGTAAATCTTCAATATCAAATGGCAGTCGATAATGTAAACGCATGTTATGCAGAACTGCGTATGCATTTACAATCTGCCCTGCTATTTCTGGAGCATACATCAATACACGTTGGTATGATAAACACCTCCACATTCCCTTAAAAACTCCAAAAAATCTCTCCACAACACACTTGCTTTGCATAACTTTTTATTATAATGAAATTGTCGACTTTGTTGTGGGTAATTTGGCAGTGATGTCATGAGCCATGGTTCCAAAGGGTATCCAGCATCACCTTTATATATGCAGAAGAAAAGGGTATTCAAAAAAGAAAAATATATGTATATAATGTGAAATAATATTCATTAAAAAACCGTACTGATAATATAGGTCCTAAAACACTAATAATTTCAAAAATTAATTAATTATATTGCATTAAACATAGTAAGATAACATAACACGTATAAATGATACGTAACCTTTATTTTTATCGTAGTGCTGTATCGTAGTCATTTTATCTTGTCAAATGGAAATATGATGAATTTATAACTTTGAAATTATAGGTTTTAAGGGAAGTATGTTGTCCATGGATATATATATATGTATATATATGTATATATAGCGGCCGCCGTGCTCAAGTCGACACAGATCGCTTTTGTACTCGCAGCCTATATCGCAGTCAAAGTCATCTCTCGATTCTCGCTATTTCGAAGTCGCTTCCTTCGAACGAACATTCGGCAAATTCGCACTCGCGGATATTTCTTACTTTTAATTATAGTAATTAATAAAACCAAACCTTGTACATACTCTTGTAAATATTATATTATTTTTGAGTGGTGTATAATAAACTGTAATTGTCCATACGTTACGTGCGAGTTTAAAAATTCTGTGCCGTCTCTTAAATATTGCAGAACTTATTTATAGTTTATTATATAGTATATATATAGAATTATGAACGCGTGTATACAAACATACATGTAAATTATTCATTTATTATTAATCGTTTGTGGCACCACTGTCACACTAATTAAAATCCGCGCGATAGGCTGCGGACTCACGCGGCGCGTATCTCATGCTTATCGCCGCTGCGCGCATCTCGCGATTATCATCGCTGCGCGCGTCGCGCGAATGGTCGCAACTCGCGCACGTCGAGACTCGAAGTTTGCCGGTGGCCCGAATTTTGAAGAGGCAACCGGCGAGCAAATAAAAATAAAAACAATTTTGCCCTCCGACTTTCCAGAAAATTCTTAGCCGCCTTTGTACTCACTTGAAGGTGAATTTTGGCTACCGTGAATTTTCTAGAAGGTCGGAGTAATAAAAGCACGCGCCCGGAGACGCTCGAGGCACTTCCGCACTTACCGTCGCGCTTAGAGCACAGTCAAAACAGAGAAAGATATCGCAATCGAACCGAGTTTTTCGCCGCACTTTTTCGAGCACGAAGCCGTTCGCGTTGCTTTTCACTCGCATCTAATCACGATTTTCGCGAACTGTAAATTACTTGTAAATATCACTTGTTTCTCGTCTTTGTAAAATAAATCGTGTTGTGCTAAACTGTTCTTTAATTCTTTGTCTTTTGTGCCGTCGATTTTTATCACGCGTTCTCTCGGGCCACAAACTATCTTGATCGCACATTTTTTGGTCCTTCGAGCCGGATCTGTCGCCTTCCTCGACACCGGCACTCGCGATCGGCGTGATCCTTGTGACGGTGGTGAAGTGAGACGGTGAGGTGATCCAGTGTGAGGTGAGCCGGGTTCTCTGAAAAAGACAAAGATGGATCAGCTAATTGCGGCACAGCACAAGTTCCACGGACGTATCGGCCGCACGTGGGAGAATCTCCAAAAAGCCGGAGCCGCTAAGTTGTCCGTTCCTCTCGTCCAGTCCGCGCTGGCTAATATGGCAGGAAAATGGACCAAATTTGAAGAGCAGCATGACCGGCTACTTTTGAAGTACGGTGAGGCGTTCGGTGAGACCGAGTACAATACGTCGGACTTCGTGAGCACCGTGGAAATGGTGTATCTGCAACAACGAGCCAAGCTTCTGGAACTCGAGCAGACGTTCACGAAAGCGACGGCGGAAGACGAGCCAAGATCGGTGCGGGCGGAATCAGGGCCGTCGCGCAATATGCTACCGCGGATTCAGCTGCCGCAGTTTTCCGGAAGGTTCGAGGACTGGCCCGCTTTTTGTGACTTCTTCCAATCTATCGTCGTGGAGGAGAGCTCATTATTTAAGGTAGAAAAAATGCACTATTTAAAAACGAGCGTGAAGGGGGACGCCGAGCAGTTAATACGTAATCTGCCCTCGACGGAGGATAATTTCGAGCGCGCGTGGGCCACCCTCCGAGAGCACTTCGAGAACAAACGGCTCTTGGTTAGATCTTACCTGGCGGCCTTTACCTCGATTCCCAGAATGAAGGCGGACTCCTTCGCCGACCTTCGCCGTATATTCCACGGCGTGGTCTCCACCGTCGGCGCGCTGGAGGGAATCGGCCGGCCGATTTCGAACGGGACGGACCTCTTCGTCCATTTGGTGGTCGAGCTCCTCGACGCCAAGACTCGCGGCGGCGAGTGGGAAAACTGGCTCGGCAAGTCGTCCGAGCCACCGCAATACGAGGCCCTCCGTGAGTTCCTGCAGGAACAGCTGATGACCCAGGAAGTGCTCCGAGCCGTCAGTGGTGAGACATCCGGAAAATCCGCGGAGAAGTCTGGTTGCAGCGCCCGGGCCAACCACGCCAAAAGCCGAGGTGCAGACTTCAGTCGCAGCTGCCCGCTCTGCAAGAAGGAGCACTTCATGGCCTTCTGTGAACAGTATAAGAAGAAGTCAGTTCAGGAAAAGCGAGAAGCGGTAAATACTCACCAGCGCTGCTGGAACTGTCTGGGGCACCACATGGTCGGTGAGTGTTCTTCCGTTAAGGCTTGCAGTAAGTGCTCCGGTCGTCATCATACGTCCTTACATGAAGCGTTCACGTCTGCGACCGCCATAGCCTTGCACTGCGGCGGGCCTAACACGTCTCCAACGGTACATATGGCGAAGTAACCACCCGCTGAATGTGCTTCCATTTTACTCGTGACCGCTCGCGTTCTAGTGATGGACCGTTCCAGTGCTCGTCATTCCGTTCGCGCGTTAGTTGACTCGGGATCGGAGACGTCGCTCATCGCGGAGTCCCTCGCACAGCGACTGAGACTGCCGCGTACTCCGACGTCGGTTTCCATATTTGGTGTGGGAGGCGTCCAGGCGGGTCTCTCGAAAGGAAGAGTCGCCTTTACTCTCTCCGCGCGCTCCGGACAATTCGCGCTTTCAGTTTCCTCACTGGTGCTTCTTCGCCTGTCCGTATACAGCGGATGGAGGGCGAAACACGTTCGTGGCCGCATGTGTATGGCCTCGAGCTCGCAGATTCAGAGTTCTTCAGCCGGGACCCAATCGAGTTTCTACTCAGAGCGGAGGCTTACGCCAGCATCGTCTTGCCGGATCTTCGCCGTGGAGGCCCCTTGGAGCCCGTCGCGCAGAACACTCGATTCGGTTGGATCCTTCTGGGCGCCGTAGGAGTCGGCCATACCGCATCCGCGGTGACGTCGTCACAGTGCTCTCCCGTGGAGGACCTCGCGGCCGCCGTGCGCCGGTTCTGGAAGTGGGAGGAGCCCCCGCACGTCGCCGTGCCCCTTTTCGCCAGCGAACAAGAATGCGAGGACCACTTCCTCCGGACTCATCAGCGTCTTCCTGACGGCCGTTATCAAGTTCGGTTGCCGGCCCGGGCGGATCTACCTGACCTCGGTTTCACGCGTCGGGCAGCGTCTCGAATGCTCGACGTCATGGCGCGACATCGATTTCCGCGACAAATATCGCGACTTCATGGACGACTACATCGCCCGCGGTCATATATCGCCTGTTCCAAGGAGTCTTCCCGCACCAGGAGGTCCCGTCTGTTTGTTGCCGCATCACGGGGTGCTAAAGGGCATTGGCGCCGATGACAAAATTCGCGTGGTGTTCAACGGCTCCTCCCGCACCGCAGCCCACGCCTCGTTGAACGACGCCCTGCATACCGGGCCCAACCTGCTGCCGGTCCTTGCCGACGTTGTGATGCAATGGCGGCGACATCGGTACGTCTTCGACGTCGAAAAAATGTACCGTCAGATAATGGTACACCCAGAAGACCGGGACCTGCAGCGGATTCTGTGGAGAAAGAAAGAAAAGATTGAATATCGATTAAACACCGTGACCTGGGCGACTCTGGAGGAGGAGCTTCCTCTGGTGGAACAGATTTGGGTGCCGCGTTGGTTCCGGGGCGATCCTGCTAGCAGCGTCGAGGTTCACGGGTTTTCGGATGCCTCCGAACAAGCCTACGCCGCCGTCATTTACCTCCGGGTGGTTGAGGTCGGGCGGCCGCACATCTCCCTGGTAATGGCGAAGACACGGGTCGCCCCGCTGAAAAGGATCTCGCTCCCCCGTTTGGAGCTCTGTGCAGCGGCCTTGCTCGCCAAGTTGGCGGAGCATGTGCGCACTACGCTGAGCCTGGATGCATCCCCGGTATTTCTTTGAACCGACTCTACGGTCACTCTGAGCTGGATCCGTGGACACCCCGCGAAGTGGACGACCTTCGTGGCGATCCGTGTAGCCGAGATTCAGCGGGGATTCCAACCAGGATGCCAAATGGCGGCATGTCCCCGGGCGTATCAACCCAGCGGATTACGCTTCGCGAGGAGTGTCCCCGCGAGAGTTGCTGGAGCATCCCCTCTGCTGGCGTGGACCCAGCTTCCTGTTGGAAGACCCTGCCGCTTGGCCAGCGGATCCCGGCCTCCCTCACAGCGCGGAACTGCCGGAACGACGAATCGCCAGGTGTCTCACTTTTTGTGGCACTCGTGAGCCGGAGGAACTCGCCCGTTTTTCGTCACTCCGCCAACTGCTCCGCGTGTCAGCGTGGATTTGGCGCTGGAAAATGCGCTGCGGCAGCTTCAACAACCGCGGGGTAGCCGCGCCGGCACAACCGATGTCTCTGGGACCGGAAGAGTTGGACTACGCTCTCACTCGGTAGATCCGAGTAACTCAGGCCGTGGCTCTTCATACGGAGTTGGAGGACATCCGCGCTGGACGGCCGGTGTCCGGACGAAGTCCTCTCCGCAAACTCACGCCGGAGATCGATGCCGAGGAAATCCTGCGGGTAGGTGGAAGAATGAAGCACGCGCAGTTAGACTTCGACCAACGGCATCCGATAATTCTGCCGTCTGAATCCCGCATCACGTACCTTGTCATCAAGCTGCTCGGCGCACTCTTCACGGCGGAGCCCAGGCCACCCTGGCAGCAATCCGGCAGCGGTACTGGATACCTCGGGGCCGCCAACTGGTACGCCGCTTCATCTACCGATGCCTCCCATGCGTCCGATGGCGGGCGGCCACACCACAGCCTTTGATGGGGAGTCTGCCGCGAGCCCGGGTCACCTCAAGTCGGCTGTTTCTTCACACTGGGGTGGACTTCGCCGGCCCGATATGGCTATGGACTCCAAAGGCCGTGGCCACAAAGCCTACAAGGCGTTTTTGTCGGTCTTCGTGTGTTTCAGCTCCCGCGCCGTCTATCTGGAGGTCGTGAGCGACTACTCAGCCGACGCCTTCATCGCCGCCTTCCGCCGCTTCGTCGCTCGCCGAGAAGTGTGCCAGATGGTCTACAGCGACTGCGGCACCAATTTCGTGGGAGCTGACAAGCAGCTGAGGGCGCTCTTCCAGGCAGCCAGTAGCGACGTGCACCGGATCATCGGGCGTCTAGCTGACGACGGCATCCGGTGGCATTTCAACCCCCCGGCCGCCACCCCACTTCGGAGGGCTCTGGGAAGCGGCCGTGAAGGCGTCCAAACATCATCTGCGGAGGGTCATCGGAGAGACAAGACTTACCTTCGAGGAGATGTCCACCTTCCTCGCAAAGGTCGAGGCCTGTCTCAATTCGCGCCCGCTGCAGGCCCTGACAGACGATCCTGAAGATCTCGGCGCGTTGACTCCTGGTCACTTCCTGATCGGAAACCCGCTCAACGCCATCCCAGAACCGTCGCTCTTCGACATCCCGGTGAACCGATTAAACCGCTGGCGGCTGCTGCAGCAAATTAGGGATCACCTGTGGCAGCGTTGGTCGAGGGAGTATCTTCAAGGATTGACGCCTCGGCCCAAATGGTGGTCTGCGCCCGGGAACCTGTGTGAGGGGCAGTTGTGTCTTTTCAAGGCCGAGACGACCCCTCCGTGCCGCTGGCCACTTGCCCGCATAACGCGCCTGCATCCCGGAGACGACGGACAAGTGCGCGTGGTAGATGTGCGAACCGCCAACGGAGAGCTCACCAAGCCAGTGGTGAAGGTCATGTCTCTACCGACAGCAGACGTCGACCCAGAACCACATGTACAATAACAGCAGAGAGGCTGTCGCTGCGCGACATAACCTCCCGCACTCGCGCTGTTAATAATTGTATTTAGTTTAGTATTATTTTCATTCAAACATTAAAGAATACATTATACTTGCGTTTCCTGCCGGGCACCGCATAAATCCTCCGCTCAAAGTCTCGAAGTGTCCCACACCCAGTCTTCCACCCGTCACCTCGCACCACACACACACACGTTTCCGTTCGATCGAAATCTAATTGTAAGCTATCTATGTAACATAAACACGTGGTCGACAGTCACTAGTCACGGGAGTTTAGGGCGGCAAACGGCCGCGCTCTCGCGGTATCCGCGCCTTCACCGCCACCAAAGCAGCTATTCTTTCGTCGATCGCATGTCGACGAGGCGGGCGGGAAATGTTCGGGAATTAGAATTATGAACGCGTGTATACAAACATACATGTAAATTATTCATTTATTATTAATCGTTTGTGGCACCACTGTCACACTAATTAAAATTCGCGCGATAGGCTGCGGATTCACGTGGCGCGTATCTTACGCTTATCGCCGCTGCGCGCATCTCGCGATTATCGTCGCTGCGCGCGTCGCGCGAATGGTCGCAACTCGCGCACGCCGTGACTCGAAGTTCGCCGGTGGCCCGAATTTTAAACGGGCAACCGGCGAGCAAATAAAAATAAAAACAATTTTGCCCTCCGACTTTCCAGAAAATTCTTAGCCGCCTTTGTACTCACTTGAAGGTGAATTTTGGCTATCGTAAAATTTCTAGAAGGTCGGAGTAATAAAAGCACGCGCCCGGAGACGCTCGAGGCACTTCCGCACTTACCGTCACGCTTAGAGCACAGTCAAAACAGAGAAAGATATCGCAATCGAACCGAGTTTTTCGCCGCACTTTTTCGAGCACGAAGCCGTTCGCGTTGCTTTTCACTCGCGTCTAATCACGATTTTCGCGAACTGCAAATTACTTGTAAATATCACTTGTTTCTCGTCTTTGTAAAATAAATCGTGTCGTGCTAAACTGTTCTTTAATTACAATGTAAATAATAGGCTCTGTTATTAAATATATTGAATATAACAGGCTAAATGAGAGCCAAGCGCTGTAAAAGGTGCGCAAATAAGTTTTATTTCTTTATGGTTATTGTGTAAAAAAACCTTTTATTATAAACGTACGTTTCGGTCCTCCTTTCGGACCATCATCAGCGGTGTCAGTAATTAACTGTTATTAAACAGAGAAATAATAAGAAATAATATTACAAAAATTATATACAAAAAGTCGTTGACGATTAAAATTTAGTTACGCGTGGATAATTAGTTCTTTAGTCGGCGTTAGGGTTGTGGATTATAATTTTACATAGAAATTGATTTACGTACGAGATATGTTCGTGAGTTAATTTCTTCGTGGTCATCACGGACCTCACCAACTAATAAACAAAATAATTCCTCTCCCGGTTCCAGTCGTAAAGGAAAAATTGTCGTGGTTCTTAAGGGTTGTCGACATTTTGACTGTAACTTAATATGAGAATTAATTTCTCGTTTGCGAATAAATTTGATTGATGATAAAACGATATGTGGATAGAGAGGTGTCTTACTTCGTCGAGCGGTGACAGGATCGTGAGCCGTGAGAGACGATACACAACTGTCGGTTAACATTTCGAGATTTAGTCGTCGCGTGACATTGTGCGTGCGTGTATAAACAATGTGGATATCGAGATGATCGTTTTATCGATCGAATGACATAATCTGGCGCGCGATAGTTTAAATTTTTGACATTCTCTCTACTGTCGTGAGATAAGCCAGATGCATACTTTCGGTGTCGGTTGTAGATTGAGGCTGTTTCTTTGCCTCTTAATAAAAATCACCTCCGACATCAACCGTTTTTTGTATGTATTTTCCTCAGGATTTCCACCTCATCCCATGCGAATTCGTGACCATTTAGCCTGTGATCGGTGATGACAGAGTGCTGTGACGTTCTTTTATTAATGTGATTGCGATGCTCTGTGATGCGAGTTTTAAGTAACCTGCCTGTTTGGCCTACGTATGAGGCATCACAATCTTTGCATGATATTTTATATACTAAGTTTTTGTGTAATTCTTTTGGCAAGAGATCTTTTTATACGCGAATGTACTTCCGTAATTTATTCAAGCTATTATAGGACAGCTCTGCTTGTAGATCACGAATCACAGGTCTAAACTGTTCCGAAATTGTTGGTATGTACGGGATGTTGAAGTAACTAAAATTAATCAAATTGTTTATGTCAAAGTTATTCGTAATGCCCGAGTTTTCGTTGTTCTTATTATGTAATGAAATTAATTTTTTGAGTCTTTCATTTAATGTTTCAAATGTGAATTTTAACGGGTAGCCATTGTTGAGTGTCGTGTTTATTACGAATTCCAGGTTTTTTTTGTGAAAATCTGGATGTGAAAGACGGAATGCTCTATCTATAAGGCCGATGACGGTGCCTTTTTTTTGGCAGAGAGGGTGTCGAGACTCGAAATGTAAATATCTCCCTGAAAACGTTGGTTTGTGGTACCAATCAAAGTTAATTACGTTGTTTCTGATAATTAGAGTGACGTCTAGGAAATTAATTTGGCTGTCCTCACCCTCCTCCATTGTAAATTGTAGTCGTTTATGTAATGAATTAAATGTTTGTAATATATTGTTACACATGGAGGAAGGCGCGGCCAACAAAATGTCATCCACGTATCTATAAAAAAATGGGAGGTTTACTGGGAGAATCTCGAACGCCCTCGTCTCCAGATCTTGTAGAGTGATGTCGGCGATGACCGGAGAGAGCGGGGAGCCCATGGGTGTGCCGAACGTCTGTTGATAGCAGACATTGTCGAAGGTGAAATAAGTAGAATCCAAGACAAACCGGACTGCCGATAGGAACTCGTCTCGTGGTATGGTGCACTTTTCTTCGATGGAGCTCCATCTTTTTGTTACGCTCTCCAAGGCTAGATCTGTCGGTACGTTGGTGAACAATGAAACCACGTCTAGTGATAGCAGCTTATGGTTGTCTGGAAAATGCTTATTCTTTATTTTTTCGATGAGTTGGAAGCTATTGTCGATTCTGCTGTTGGCTGTTGGTATGGAGTTGTTTATGACGTTGTGTAAAAAAGTGGCTATTTCGTACAACGGGCTATTTTTCGATGATACGATGATACGGAGAGGGCAACCCGGCTTATGAATTTTTGGCACCCCATAGGCTCTCGGTAATACATTACTTATATTGTAAATAATAATTATTTAATTATTAATAGAAAACTGAAAAAGAGTTTATTAATAATTAAGTCATCATTATTTAATTATTAATAGAATGAATGCATCGGCACCGAGGCTCAGCCATGTCTCTTAAAAGAAAAAAAGAAAAGTACGACAGCTCGATATTGGAACGAGACATCGATAGAGGCAGAGCGGTGTCCTATAGCTATTTCCCTCGTATTCCCATTCGAGCGTCAAATGAGTGAGACGGCTATAGAGGGACACCACTAGCTGTCATCACGTCTTGTAATGCTTTCTCTTTCAATCATACGATTTGCGCTAAGGATGCAACATCGGAGTGCCTCCTACTACATTTTCCTTCGCTACTTGATCTCTTCCACGCTTCAAGTAATACGTACGTGCGCGCTTCGTATGCGTGTAACGCTTTCGACTGTCATACACATATATGTACATCCAAGGGACACCATTCCAGCTTGCGTGTACATGCAAGTGTATCACGAGTATATCACGGTAACTAAACAAAAACAATTTTTAAGAAAGCAGCTGTCTAATTAACGTTAAAATTTCTTTGAAATATTTCTTTTTTCTGCTTTTTTTTCTTGAAATCCAGAAGGGAAAAGAAATATTCCAAAGCATTTGTAACGTGGATCGCTTAATAACTTTATTGTATTATTAGAGGTAATATGTCAGATTTCATTCTGACCTCTACAGCGTGATTTGTTATATATGTGTAACTGTTTATATTTTTCTTACTGTTCGAGCAGTTTGTGTTAAAAGTATCATTTTTTTCTTTCAGTTAACCATCAAGGTTTCAAATCCAGGTTACAAATGCTTTTATAAAAAACTTTTACAAGAATGTTTATACAATACATATGTTAATGTGTATATTTGAAAATGACATATTTATAGGGAATGGATAATAAAGAAGTAAAGAGAAAATGTGCTAAAACTACACGTAGGCAATATGAATTGTATTTGGAAGAACTTCGCGCAAATAAAGCATTTAGAGAAAACAAATTTGATGCAACACAACCTAATATTATTGATGAATCGTGGCAAAATCTTTGCAAAAAACTAAATGCTTCTGGTAGACCAATAAAATCAATCCAAGAATCAAAAAGAGTAAACTTCAGCATTAAACCAGTTTATACTTTGCTACATAATATTTATAATTATTATTTATATAGGTATTTACATACTTGAAATCTCAAGTAAAAAATAAAGCTCGTGAAGTAGAAATAGCGCAACAGAAAACTGGAAATAAAGAAAATAACATGAAATTGTTAAATGACTTAGAGAGCACTTTATTGGATATTATTGGTCGTGTGATATTATTGTAGTGGATGGTATGAGTGATGTTGCACAATTTGGAATCGGTAAAACGTTATTTATTTAAAATATTGCTATTATTTAAACTAAAAATATAGTAAAATTAAAAACATAATTTTAAAATAAATTTTAGTCGATAATAATCAATATACACAAGCAACAGACATACAGGAGGAAAAATCGATAGAAAATAATCATCAAGTCGATTGTAAATCGGAGACTTTCTGAAAACAACAATGCACCTATACCTGCTACAAGTATTGATGAGCCAAATCACTTAGACTTTGAAATAATTAATGATAAAGAAGTTACTGAAAAATCTTCTAAAAAAATATATAAAATTAATAATGAAATTGCAGAAACAATCTTTTAAAAAAAATTCAAAAATCTAACTGGATGCTTACAAGAATTTATGAACAATAGTGTTAAAGAAACTTCACAATTTGAAGTGCTGTGTGAAATATGCAATCATTTTAAAAATGTAGAGATGAATGAAGCAAAACGATTCAAATTAGAGAAACTAAAAATGCAAATAGAAATCACATATTTGTTTTAAGTTTCGACTCAGAATAACTGACTGCAAGTTTTATAACTTTTTGAATCTCTTTAGGAGATTATTTTTGCACAATTTTGTCATTAATTTAATTCTTTTTATGATGCAACTGTTTCTTTTTATTTAAACAAACGTATAAGTTGTATTATTTAGTATATTAAGTTTTTTTATTAATATTTTACCAAATAAATTAATGTTTATGTTAAGAAGAACGCCGAGGCGAATCGCTCTAAGAAACTAAAATTCTTAAAATTGACTAATTTGGCGCGGGCGACGGGGAACGCGCGCCTGCGGTGAGTCAGGCCCCGGAACGGATCCTATAATCGATACTTCGATGATCCTTGCGTGGTCCCGAAGGAACGAAGGCGCACGCGTAATCCCCAAATTGGAGTATTGCGCAACGCAAGACACGCGCAGAACTCGCGACCGCGGTATTTCCGTCAACAGCGCAACTCGATCGATTAGCGGATCAATCAGCGTGATCCAAAAGGCATATCTCATCCCCACCTCAAGGTCGTTATCGGAAACGAACTACCTCGTGGCGAATTAATACTCTCTCTTCCGTTTTACGTACAGTGTGAAACAGACGTACTAAACTCAGCTCTTGGTTGTTCTCTCGCTGCGGTCTGCGCCAACAACGGTCGTCGCGCGAAAATCAGCTTCTTTATTATTTACGCGGTCTGCGCCAACTTTCGGTCGTCGCGTAAAGACGAATTGAGTGAATTTATTGATTTCAAAACTCAATTTCAATCGCGAATATAAACGCTTTATTAACTTAGTTCTTAAAAATCCGGACGGGCTTCGCGACTTCAGTTTCATGATTAAACAACTTGATCGATCTCCTTAGTTTCTTTAAACCAAATCGCCTCTGTCTTTATATTTAATTATTAGGAAACTTAATAATAAAACGCAACAATCATTGTTGCGGTGTTCCGGTGGTTGTGAGTGATTCCGAGTAAGAGAGCGTTTCCGCCTGGTGCGGTTTTGGATTGAGTCTTGTACGATCCGGCGATTTCCGTCTTCTCGCGTTCGCTTGCTGCGACGCGCTCAAGATATCCGACGTTCGCGATCAAGATTTCCGATCGGTGAGTGCCGCATCAGGTGCTCGGCAAGATTTCCGTCGCATCATCGCAGCTCCAACAGAAGCGACTCAAGATGTCCGTTCGATCTTTCTAGAACGGACTTCGCCGGATGTGCGCGCAATTCTCGCTATAATCATAGTTCTTTCCAGCAACCAAGTCTTGTCGCTCGTTTATATATGGGACAATCCACGTCACTTTTACCCCCCATCTGTCCAAAATTGGTATGGACGGATTTTAGTGACTAAGGGCGGAAAATGTTCGTCTTGAAAAGAGCTTTCGAAAGGCGTGTGGCATATATGCGCAATTCATCATGACGTCATAGTTATGGCTGCTTAAAGGGATAAATTCAAAATTTTAGATCCAACATGGGCAGATAAAACGGTGAAAAGTAACTAAATTCATGTGAAACTCAGTATTTGGGGGATTTTGGGGTCGCTGATTACGAATCTGAACGTAAAATTGTGAAATTCAAAATGGCGGATCTAATATTGCGGATGCAAATATGAGAAACGGATGAAAATTCCAGTAAATGATCTGAAAACTCTTACTGGAGGGTTTTTAGGGTCGCTGATCACGAATTTGTAGCTAATTTGTTAAAAAACAACAGACAAACCGTGTTAATTGAAATTCTACTCTTAGCGTTACCCAAATTACTTTTAGTCCATCCAGCATTTCCTCAAGCTCTTTTTCATAACACTTCTTGTTATTAAGAATTCATGACGTGAAATAAAAATTGTGTGAGTGAGACCCTCACGCGTTAGAAGTGAAACTTCTTAGCTTCTAGAAAAATGGATTTTATGCATTGCGTTTTTTACATTTGTTAACGATTTTTATTATTTCAGGATTAGGAAATGGTTATGTGAAATTTAATTGAAGAAAATCTCTCTTATTTAAATGAAATATTATTTTTATTCATCAATTACCATTGATTCATGCTCCAAGAAAGAAATTATCGGTTTATGATAGCTGAAGTATGATACAAAAATTTTGAAAAAAATTAAAAAAAAATATTAAAAAAATAATTCTGGTATACACACAG
Source organism: Lasius platythorax (assembly GCA_963971435.1). Taxonomy (NCBI): domain Eukaryota; kingdom Metazoa; phylum Arthropoda; class Insecta; order Hymenoptera; family Formicidae; genus Lasius; species Lasius platythorax. Next base: position 21,035,084 of record OZ020536.1, on the reverse strand, counting down.
TACACGCTGCGCATGCGCGTAGAGTGCGTATGACGTATTTGACAGAGAGAATAGAAACGATTCTCCCACTCTTTCCTTTCAACTGCCGGTTGTAGTCGGAGAAGGGGAAGCGTTTCACATTTCGTTTCATCCAGGCCAATTTGCCCTACCGCGCCTAAAAAAGTTTCACTTCAAAAATACAACAATATTGAAATATTACATGAACAAGATTACAGGATAATAACAAGAATTGTAGTAACTTAATATAACCATATAACACGCGGTTTTTGTTTCTCGCAAACGAAGTAGCATCCCGAAAAGTACAAATGAAGGCGGATGAGTATCTAATGGCTACGGGTACACCGTGCATTTGAACTGCGACGTATACCCTATATTCGACCTATATTCGACCCTTGTATTCGATTCCAATTGTTTACACCGTCGCGACCGTCGTGTATGGGTCGAATTTAGAGTATAGGTCGCGGCCTAAACGCCACGGTGTAAACGTAGCCACTATTCGTACCTTGTTGATCTATTGGCTTTAGTGCCACAGCGTGAGATCTAGAATATGAAATTTCAATGCCTTTTATTTCTTATTTCTGTCTTCTTTATTCGTTATTCTATAAGGCGATCGCTTCACCACAGGCAACGTTGTTTCCTAGTATTAATTTTTTGACGTCCACTCCACCAAATATGGAAGACTCACCTTTAGCTGTCCATTCTGATAGATGTATAAATCCATATGATTTGTCTCCTCATAAGGGTAAAAATCTTCGATCAATTCCAAAAAAAATGCAGAATTCTTTACCACAATATTCGACATGGATGCGAATTTGCAGTGGTTGCAGAAAGTACAATGCAGAGAGTCTTGATACAAGTAGTAACACCTCACTCTTTTCAGATGAGAATGATATTCCAGAGCCATGTAAAAAAACTTGTACGTCTAGAGAAAAAGAGCTTGAGGAAATGCTGGATGGACTAAAAGTAAAATTTCTGAGCTTGCCTCCTAACGATCCATTGCGTATATCAATTCTTACAATAGCTCCTGAATGCTGGAGTGTTAATCAAACAGCAAAAGAGTTCAATACTACAAAATACTTTGTCGAGAAAGCGAGAAAACTGAAAGAAACTGAAGGAATCCTGGCAACCCCAATTGCAAGAGCTGGTAAGACGTTATCACCTGACATTGTTGATACAGTTCGTAATTTTTATGAGACTGATGAAAATAGTAGAATTATGCCGAACAAGAAAAATGTTGTTCCAATAAAAGTAAATAACCAAAATGAAAAAAAACAGAAACGTTTAATGCTGTGTGATGTTAAAAATCTTCATACACGGTTCAAAAGAGTTTATCCACAGTTTTCAATTGGCAAATCAAAATTCGCTGAACTTCGACCGAAATGGTGCATCCTTGCTGGAGCTAACGGAACACACAGTGTTTGCATTTGCACGCAACATCAAAACTTTAAAACAATGTTTGATGCAGCCAATTTAGTTAAATATACTAAAGACTCTGATATTCCGATTCAGAAATATCAGGATTGTTTCAATTTTCTTCTATGCAAACATCCATTGCCAGCTTGTTATCTTCGTGAATGTCAGTTATGTCCAGAAAAGGAAAGTTTTTCTGATCATCTTGACAGTATTCTTCAAGAGAATGGTATATCGCAAGTAATTTTTAGTATTTGGCAAGCGACTGACAGGTGCACTCTGAAGAAAGAATGCCTTTCTACGGAAGACTTTATTCATGACTTTTGTACTAGTTTAGAGACGTTAATTCCTCATCAGTTTATTTCAAAGCGTCAGTCTGAATACATAAAAAACTTGAAGGATAACTTGAAAGATGGTGAAGTTGTTATTCATACTGATTTTTCAGAAAATTACGCTTATATTGCGCAAGATGCAGCCCAGGCATTCCATTATAATAATGATCAATGCACGGTCCATCCAGTGGTTTGTTACTACAAATCAGGTGAAATGGTATCTCACAAAAGTTTTGTGATTTTATCAGAGTGCACGACACATGATTCTGCCGCAGTCTATATGATGCAAAGATTAGTTGTACCTGAATTGAAGAAAATATGCTCCAAAGTCACCAAAATCTTTTATGTAAGCGATGGTGCCAAGCAGCACTATAAAAATAAATATCAAATGTGCAATCTTATCCATCACAAGGAAGACTTTGGTGTTACAGCTGATTGGCATTTTCATCCTACTGCGCACGGAAAAGGACCTTCTGATGGCGTTGGAGCTATCCTGAAACGTGAAGCTACACGTGCAAGTCTACAAGCAAAACCAGATGACGCAATTTTGACAGTACAATCTCTGTTACAGTGGGCAAAAAATAAGTTTGACAACATGCATATCATGTACTACTCTCAAAAGGAACATGCAAAGATGAAAAAATTTCTTTCGACAAGATTCGCTGCAGCACTTCAAGTTCCAAAAATTTCTTTAGGCCATGCATTTCTCGTACTGCCTGATAAGAGATTACAGTACATGAAATACTCTGCTAGTGAGCAACCACTGAACATTCTACAGTACAGGTGAACTCACGAAAATAAAGCACCCCGAAGCGTGAGAGTCCAGGGGAACTCACGAAAATAAAGCACCCCAAAGGAGATGAATTTCTACCACGTCCACGCCGTCATCTCTGGGTAACGCTAAGAGTAGAATTTCAATTAACACGGTTTATCTGTTGTTTTTTAACAAATTAGCTACAAATTCGTGATCAGCGACCCAAAAAACCCTCCAGTAAGAGTTTTCAGATCATTTACTGGAATTTTCATCCGTTTCTCATATTTGCATCCGCAATATTGGATCCGCCATTTTGAATTTCACAATTTTACGTTCAGATTCGTAACCAGCGACCCCAAAATCCCCCAAATATTGAGTTTCACATGAATTTAGTTACTTTTCACCGTTTTATCTGCCCATGTTGGATCTAAAATTTTGAATTTATCCCTTTAAGCAGCCATAACTATGACGCCTATGACTATGATGAATTGCGCATATATGCCACACGCCTTTCGAAAGCTCTTTTCAAGACGAACATTTTCCGCCCTTAGTCATTAAAATCCGTCCATACCAATTTTGGACAGATGGGGGGTAAATGTGACGTGGATTGTCCCATATACACATATGCCATATATATACATACCTCTAAGTGAGTCGTGTGCATATATGTGTATATATCGCACACATGGACGCGTAACGAATGCTTATATACACGTACATCCTGTCCGTGTATCGATAATGCGAGTGCGTAATGTGTGTGCATATTCGAGTGCGAGAAAGAGAGAGGGAGACTCGCGTGTCTCCCTGATACGCCAACTTTTTAATATCGTAACTTTTTACTGTCAAGGTAAAATTCTCGCATGAATATACCGCAAATAAATGAAGGAATGTTACGGTATTCAAGATGTTATAGGAAAAGTAAAGAGGTACACATGCAACTGGATGATTGACCTCGCTCATGAGCGCGTCGTGAGAAGCGTCAACATTTTATTTTAAATGTACGAGAGCAAGGAAAACAAGAAGAGAGATCAAACAAAGGAGGTACTCTCAGGAGGTACTCATTGATAAGGTGAAAATTATAACGAAAGTATGAAAGAGGAAGGCTTAGAATTCTTCGATCGTTCGTCACGCGGAGCGGCGAACCTGAAGCGTATATAAATAACTCGATCGCGTCTGCAATGCTCTTGCCTAATCACCCTGTCACCCCGAAATCTACAGCCTAGAATCATCAATCCCGAATCGGAGAACCGCTTGCACTACAATCCTATTGCACGTGTTAACTTCACGATTCTCAATTACGTTGGCTGACCGTCCATCTCTTCTTCCCCGTAACGGCTACACGAACCTTAACATCTACTTACTGTAGGCGGATTAAATATAACAGAAGGTTCTCAAATGTAGGGCATATAGGATGGAAATATTTGTCAGGAAAAATAAAGAGTGCGATATGTCCTATTAAATTGAAGCCGATTATATTAAATTCGTGCCAAGTCGGTTTTACAGTGCGGTAGGTCAGGAATGTCGCGGAAAATAAACACAAGTTACTTGGCCGGTTGATCCGTAACGACTCTCTCGTCGATCCGATATTGACCCGTTGTGTCGCGTTGCCAAAATCTTGATCATGCGATCAATCATACTCAACGTAGCCAGGGGTGTACGACTTATTTCGAAAATAAGTACATAATTGCCCATATTACATCAATTTTTTACAACTTGTCCTAAATGTAAAGCTACGCGAAAGCTTGACACCGAAGAGGAACAAACGAGGGATGAGTCCCGCGACATTCGCGTGAAAACGATGAACGGGGCGACGGGTTTACAAGAACGATCCTATTTCAGCCAGTGGAAACGTTTTCGTTTGACCCCTGACCTAAAACACCCTAGTCATTGGGTGTAGACCGAGCGCCTCTGAAACAAATACCTTTTCAAGCCCCTATTGCTAGTGTTGATTTTGGTTACGCAATTATTCCACGCCTCCTCCCATTCGATGCTGTTAGACGCTATACCGCTGAAGTGCAACAGAACTTCCCGAATTAAATGTATCTTGTTGCTGTCGAACTGCTGTTTTCCCATTTTGCCGTTTACGTTACAGAGGATCCTCTCTTCCAGCGTGAAAAGGACTTTCATGAGATCGCAAGCCAGGTGATCCATCGGTCGAGAGGACACCCAGATCGAGATTATGTCCGGGCTCGGCAGGAGATCGGCGTAAGGTAGATGCTGATATGAGTAAAGCAGCGGCTTGACGTCCGAGAATCCACTTAGCCCGGACAAGCCAGATAAACCGGAAATGTCTTCAGCAGGACTGTTCTCAGACCCTGCCACACACATCAGCACAGCGCTCTTTAGTCACGGGCTGCCCCGACACACACGTGAGTTACGCGCACACAATAAAGACAATGCGAGCGAATGTACGTGAAAGACTACAATGAAGGACCGATCATGCATTTTCCATCTCACGTATGCACTGCTCACGCATGCACGCTATACGCTTATATGCACCGTTAATCGAGGCATGACGCCGAAAAACCGATTTCGTTCCCATCAACTTTGGACGGAAATGAAAGAGAAGACGCGAGGTCTACTGCCAGTTTTTTTGCACGAATTACAGTTATTACAAATCAATCGCGTTTCAGAATAACGACAACGATGTAGATACTATCGCGGGTATCGAATATACCATGAGATATTTTTGCAACGAATAATTAATGCAGAGAAAGTAAAGTAAAAGGAGTTGAGGGGAAGGGAGAAATGGGGAATAGGATATTGAAGATAGAGAAAAGAATGGAAAGGAGAGAGAGGGAGGAAAGAAAAAAGAATGTCTTGATTAAAGGGGTGGAGGTAAAGGAGGGAAAGAGAAGAGACGCGGTAGAGGAGGTATTTAATAGCATAGGGATAAAGGCGGAGATTGAGGAGATAAAGAAGATAGGTGGAGAGACGGAAGGAGGAAGGGAGATGATTGTGGTGAAGTTGAAGAGTGAGGAGCAAAGGAAAGAAATATTGGTTAGGAAATAACAATTGAAGGGCAGGAAAAAGAGAATCATGGAGGATTGGACGTGGAAGGAAAGGAGAATGAGATGGAGATTAGAAAAGATAGCAAAGGAGGAAGAGAGGAACGGGAAAGGGGTTTGGTTAGGTTATGGAAGAATAAGAATTGATGAGAAATGGTGGATGGAATGAGGAGGAAGAAGTGCTGAAGGATGGGAGGGGAAATGTGAAAAAGGATGGACAGAGGGAAGAAGGGGTGGGAAAGGGGGGAAATAAGATAAAGGGATGGAGAGGGAGCAGGGAAAGGGGGTTAATAGGAGGGATAATAAAAGAGAGGGTAGGGGAAAGGGAATCGGATGGAGTGTGGTTTTTGGAATGTGGCGGGACTAGAAAATAAGGGAAGAAATTTTTGGAAAGAAGTGGAAGAATAGGACATGGTGATTATGAGACGTGGTTGGATAGGAGAAGTTGGGAAAGGGTGAGGAGTTTTTTTGCCGAGAGGGTATAGATGGGAAGTACAACTGGCAGAAAAGAAAAATAGGAAAGGGAGGGCAGTGGGGGGGGGGAGATGTTGCTAGGAGTAAGAAGGGAAATTAAGGTGAAGAAAGTTGAGACAAAAGAGATGGAAGGGGTAATGGAGTGGGGTAATGGTAAACTTGAGGGAATTGAAATGAAGGGTAATAAAAATATATGTAAGAGGAGATTTAGACAGGAAGTTGGAAAGGTTAGGAGAATGGGTAGAGAGGAAAGAAGAGGGTAGTAGAGTTTTGATTGGGGGAGACTAACGCGAGAACAGGAGAAGAAAGAGAAGTAGTGGGAAATGGGGAGGGGGAGGAGGAAGGAAAATGGAGGAAATCTAAGGATAAAAGGATTAATAAGGAAGAGAGGGCATTGGTGAGATTGGTGGAAGAGGCTGGATGGACAATATTGAACGGGTGTACCGAGGGAGACGAAGAGGGGGAGTACACAGGAGGAAGGGGGAAGTCGGTAATAGATTACGTGTTGGGAGATGAGGAGGTTAGAGGTCGGGTGATTAATTTGGAAGTGAGGGACAATATAGACTCCGACCATCATCCGGTTATAGTGCGGATCAAGGTTGGGGGGGGGTAAAGAGGTAAGAAAAAGGGAGGAGAGATCGTTTAGAAAATGGGTGTGGTCGGTAGAAGGGGAGGAGGAGTTTAGGAAGGCAATAGGGGAGTTGGAGTAAACAGATGTTGGAGTGGTTGAGACTTGGGAGGAAATGAAAGGTAAGATAAAGAAAGTTATGGAGAGAGAATGTAAGGCAAAGGAAGAAGGAAGGAAAAGAGGATGGTGGGACGAAGAGTGTAAGGAAGAAAAGAATAAGGTAAGAAGAGAGCTAAGGAAATGGAAAATGGGGGAAAGAGATGGGAGAGCTTATAGAGAGGCGAAAGGGAAGTATAAAAGGATAATAGAGGGAAAAGGAGGGAAAAGAGTGAGAAATGGGAAAGGGAGTTGAAAATGATTAGGGCGAAAAGACAGGTTTGGGAGGTAGTGAAGAGAGAAAGGAAATAGAAGAAGAGGGTGAACGAGGGTATAGAGATGGACGAGTGGGATAAGTATTTTAGAAATCTTTTAGAGGGGGGATAGGAAAGTAGTGAGATAATTGAGAAGGGTAGTTAGGGAGGATGAAGAGGGGGAAATAAGTAGGGAGGAGATAAGGGCGGTGATTAGAAGGCAAAAGGATAACAAAGCGGTAGGGATGGACGAAATTCCGGCAGAGGTATGAAGTATGGAGGGGTGCGGATGGAGGAATGGGTTTGGAGAATATGTAATAAGATTTGGAGAGGAGAAAAATAGATAGAGGAGTGGAGCGAAAGGGTGATAGTTCCGATTGTAAAAAAGGGGGAGGGGAAGGGGGTGGAAGATTATAGGGGGTTTCGTTGACGCCGACATTATTTAAATTGTACAAATCGGTGCTAGCAGATAGATTGAGGGAGGAAGTAGAGGAGAAGAGATTATTTCCACAGAATCAAACGGGGTTCGTTGGGAAGCGTTGAGGGAGAGGGGGGTGAGGAAAAGGTTAATTTCTAGGTGCGAGGATGTTTTGAGGGAAACTAGAAGCAGGATGAGGATAGGAGGCGATACGGTGAAGCATTTTTGGACAGGAAAGGGAGTGAGACAAGGTTGCCCGTTGAGCCCGGGTATGTTCAATCTCCTAACGGCGGATTTGGAGGAGGTAATGAGAAGAGGAGGATGGGAAGGGGTAAGGTTGAGGTAGAAAGGACATATACGTTAGCGTATGCGGATGACGTGGTTCTGATTGCGGAGGAGGAGGACGAAATGAGAAGTATAATTGGGAGGTTAGAGAGGTATTTAGAAAAGAAAGGGTTGAAGCTAAATGTAGGAAAGTCAAAAATTATAAGGTTTAGGAAAGTAGGCGGCAAAGAAAGGAACGTGAAGTGGAGGTGGAGAGAGAAGGAGATAGGGGAAGTTAAGAAGTTTACTTATCTGGGATATACAATGCAGAAGAATGGGGGACAGGAAGCGCATATAAGGAAAAGGTTGAGGAAAGGAGCAGTGGTGATGAGTCAAGTATGGGGAATTGGGAAGAGGAAAGGACCCCGCACAAAACATGGGGAAATTCGGTCCCGGCCAAATTTGATAAAACTGTGCCATTTTGTACTTTGAGTCATGCTGTTCAAAAGTTGTCACGGGCGCAACCCGATCCTATGAGCCGTTTTAGAGCTACAGTGGCTCAAAGTGCGGAATTGCGGCCACGCCATAACGCTAGTTGTCTTAGATATAGACTTGTTCTGGGTTCTTATGTTGACGCGCGGTTCAGCCGTATTTCTTAAAGAAAGAAAAGAAAAGTATATCGATATTAGAGGCATATTGATATTAGAGCGAAGAAATGAAATACAAATAGAGACAGCGCGCCGCGCTGAGTGAGTGAGGCGCGCGGACATCACTAACTCGGATACCACGCACGCACAAAAGGGATCAAACATTCGTCACGTCCACGCCGTTGATTTTGGGTAGCGCTGAGAACGGATAGTGCATGACACACTGCACATACGTATTAATAAGAACCCAGGACAAGTCTATATCTAAGACAACTAGCGTTATGGCGTGGCCACATTTCCGCACTTTGAGCCACTATAGCTCTAAAACGGCTCATAGAATCGGGTTGCGCCCGTGACAACTTTTGATCAGCATGACTTAAAGTACAAAATGGCACAGTTTCATTAAATTTGGCCGGGACCGAATTTCCCCATGTTTTGTGCGGGGTCCTTTAAAGGGGACTGGGGAAAGAGGATATACACTTACTGACAAAAGTTAAGAAACAAAATAATCGTTTGGTAACTACTGTATGTTCTTTATTTTCTGAGATACATAGGTTGGAAGCAAAAGTAGCATAAAGAGATAATATTTCATACATTAACATACTACAAGTTTTTTTTCGATTATACTTGTATAAAGACTACAATTAATATTGAGTCGAAGAAACGAAATAAAACTTTGTGACAAAAATTAGGAAACATAGTTTACTTAAATAACACAGGTATGCATGGTCCTGCGTTCTGGGAAACAAAAGTCGTTTCTTACGTAATTTTGCTCGCAGAATCCGAATCTGACCGCAGAATTACTCTATCACGTCAGGTTGGGAGAGGTTCAATTGGACACGGTACAATTGGACACGTTGCAAATGGACACGTTGCAAATGGACACGAAATTTTGCACACGGTTCAATTGGACACCGATCAATGGACACCGTTCATTTGGACACGTAAAAATGCACACCGTTCTTTTGGACACGTAAAAGTTGCACACGGTTCAATTGGACACGTAAAAGTTGCACACGGTTCAATTGGACACGTTAAAAGTTGGACACGGTTCTGTTGGACACGGTGCAAATGGACACCGTTTAATTGTGCAATACAAAGTGGTATTCCACATGGGTTTGTAACAGGGGGTGGGGGGGCGGGGGTGGGGGCGGGGGTGTGGGGGGTGCAGTCTGTGCGTGTACTTTCCAAATAAACTGTGTCCATTTGCACCGTGTCCAACAGAACCGTGTCCGACTTTTAACGTGTCCAATTGAACCGTGTGCAACTTTTACGTGTCCAATTGAACCGTGTGCAACTTTTACGTGTCCAAATGAACGGTGTGCATTTTTACGTGCCCAACTGAACGTGTGCAACTTTTACGTGTCCAAATGAACGGTGTGCAACTTTTACGTGTCCAAATGAACGGTGTCCAATTGATCGGTGTCCAATTGAACCGTGTGCAAAATTTCGTGTCAACTTGCAACGTGTCCATTTGCAACGTGTCCAATTGTACCGTGTCCAAATGAAGGCCGGGTTCTCACTCGTCAGGTTCCCGAGATAAATGGGTTGAAATAGCCAAAAAACAGCGATTTTGGCCATATTCATCCTATTCTTAATAACAAAGCAATTTTTTTTCTTAAAAATACTCAATGGCATCTTAAAGTACTGGTTTTTATCTTGAAAATGAATTTTGGTTTTCAACAGTACGATTTTTTTTTGCTGAGATATTCTATTTCGAATGTAGAGAGTTTATAGTGCATTATAGCATAGCATTTTAGGCTAATAGATCACATTTTCAATTTCTGTAACCCTTCTTGTGGTGTGTGTGTGTGTGTGTGTGTGTGTGTGTCACAAGAATAATTGTGACACACACACCACAAGAAGGGTTACAGAAATTGAAAATGTGATCTATTAGCCTAAAATGCTATGCTATAATGCACTATAAACTCTCTACATTCGAAATAGAATATCTCAGCAAAAAAAAATCGTATTGTTGAAAACCAAAATTCATTTTCAAGATAAAAACCAGTACTTTAAGATGCCATTGAGTATTTTTAAAAAAAAAAATTGCATTGTTATTAAGAATAGGATGAATATGGCCAAAATCGCTGTTTTTTGACTATTTCAACCCATTTATCTCGGGAACCTGACGTGATAGAGTAATTCTGCGGCCAGATTCGGGTTCTGCGAGCAAAATTACGTAAGAAACGACTTTTGTTTCCCAGAACGCAGGACCATGCATACCTGTGTTATTCAAGTAAACTATGTTTCCTAATTTTTTGTCACAAAGTTTTATTTCGTTTCTTCGACTCAATATTAATTGTAGTCTTTATACAAGTATAATCGAAAAAAAACTTGTAGTATGTTGATGTATGAAATGTTATCTTTTTATGCTATTTTTGCTTCCAACCTATGTATCTCAGAAAATAAAGAACATACAGTAGTTACCAAACGATTATTTTGTTTCTTAACTTTTGTCAGTAAGTGTAACTCTTCGATAAATTGGTGTGGACGGTGGTGGGGTATGGGGTGGAAAGAGAGAGGGGAATTAGAGAGGTTGCAGGAAAGATATTTAAGATAGGTGCTAGGGGTGAAATGGAGTACTCCGGAGTATATGAAAAGGGAAGAGCTATAAAGGGATAAGTTAAGAGGTAGGTCGGGGAAAAGGGCTTGGTGGTTTGAGAAAAGGTTAGAGGAAGGGAGAGGAAGTGAGATCGCGAGATGTTGGGAGGAAATGAAAGGGAGATGCAGGAGGGAAAAAGGGATTTCAAAATGGGAAGAGGAAAGGTGTGGGTTCTTTGAGGATAGAGGTACGGATATGGAGGAAATGGAAACTCAAAAGGATGAAGGGGTGTTTGAGTTAGGGCGGTTAGTTATAAAGGATGTTGAGTTAGATAGAAAGAAAATATGGGAAAAGATAGAAGAGTCCAGATTCAATGCGTATTATAATGAGATTAAGGGAAAGGGAGTTCCAGAAAATTTGAAGAAAGGATGGGAGGAGAGCAGGTGGCAAAGGGTAGCAAAATTTAGGCTGGGGAATGGAATAAGAAAGAACGGATATTGGAAAGATGAGGAGGAAAAGAAGTGTAGGATATGTGAGAGGGAGGGGGAAACCTGGGAGCATATATGGGAAAGATGTGTGGATTGGGGGTGAAGAAAGATTAGCAGAAGATGTTGGGGAAAGTTCTAGGGGAAAACGAAGAGAGGGAGAGGTGGCTGAGCAATTTAAAGGAAATGAGAGGGGTGGGAGTGAGAGAAAGGGAAGGTGAAAGGGAGAGGATTTTTTAGGGGGAAGAGGAGTAGGGAAATAGAGAAATAGGGGAAGAGAGAGAAAGAGAGAGGGTTGGCGAGGGAGGGTAGGTGGGAGGGGGAGGGAGGGAGGAAGAGGGAGAGGGGGAAAGGGAGAGGGAGGGAGGAAGATGGAGATATGGAGAGGGGAGGGGAGGGGAAGGAGAGAGAGAGAGAGGGTGAGAGAGGAAGAGAGAGAGAGAGGGAGCACTAGTAAAGAACAATAAACTACTGTGAAGAATTAGTCGGCTGGAGCCCAGAAATAGGCTGTTTTATGAAATTCGATGAACACTCAGAAAAACGTGACCCAACGGAAGCACGTACCAAGATGACGTCCGTTGCGTATGCTACCGGGGCCGGTTTCTGGCATCATGGCTTTTGCACACAGAACGCGGTAACGCTTGCCGCGCGGCAAAAAGCGACGCGATAGCCAATCAATTTTTCGCTCTTATGGAAAAGTTGTAAGTTGATTGGCTACCGCGTCGTCTTTTGCCGCGCGGCAAACGTTACCGCGTCCTGTCTACAGGAGTTACCACTGAGTACGTTTACACGGCAACGTTAATTCGGTTTAATAACATTGGTAGTTCTAAGACTGGCCAATCACAGTCATTCCATTCTTCAGAGGAATAGTTGTGATTGGCCAGTTTCATAACTACCGATGTTATTAAACCCGAATAAGAGTGCCGTGTAAACGTAATCAATGATTGACTGTCGTGTTCATTATCGCTTGCGACACAAGCGTCGTTTTGATATTGCAGGTAATTTTTCTTTTTTCTTTCAAATTATTTTATTGAACTTAAAAATATTAATTTTTTGCATGAAATATATTTTTTATAATATTTTTTATACATATTTGATATTTTTTGATGAAACATTTACAAGTCTTAAATTAACCTCAAAATTGTTAATCAGATATTTTAGTAATCTCTTATTCATTGCAAAACAAAAAGTTTTATAAAGATTAATTTATAGGGCATAGCGACAGTTTTTGTGTTATGTGAAGTACGATCTGCCTCTCTTTATAAAGCTATGTGGGAAAAAGTTGTTTCACTTGCACTTGGTCTGCAACAAAATTTAAAATTTATTATGGCAGATTATGAGAAAGCTGCTTTGTCTGCGATGAGCCAGCAGTTTCCAACAGCTTCCATTTATGATTGTTGGTTTCATTATACACAAGTATATTGAATTTAAATTTTTATAAAGTCTTTTTTATAGATTTAATTAATATTAACTTAATATTAACGGCAAATGTGCTCTTTTAGGCTGTTCTTAGAAAATGGCGGCGTCTACAGCTAAATAATGCACCTCGCGAACTATTATCAATGGCTATGTCAATGGCATTAGCACCTAGTGACTTATTTAATGATTCATTAAATATTATGCAAACTATTAGATTGTGTTTCTACGACTTATTCAAATATATTACTATTTATGACATATGTGCGTAGTACATGGCTACCTATAGCATCCAAAGTGTCCGTTTATAATTGTCCTGGGGGCCTATTACGGTTCTTGGGTGAGCTCACTCACTTTTCACATTCTCATCTCACGTGACTTTGTTCACCCAATTACGGATGTGTCGAGTGAAACTGCGAGATCACTAGGCACTTCCGGTCTAGTCACATTTTCACGCTGTGCTGTCCCTTATCGCTGCTTTACTGTGATAAAAGAGATTCTTCTTAGCGGACCCCTCAAGACTGCTCGGTGCCAATAAATTCAAGAAGAAGAAGAGATTCTTCTTCAGCTAATAGCAGAGAACGAGACCACTTACGGGTCTCGTAATCGTGAATGTAAATCGTGGCTATTGTAAATGTGGAAAGTGCGATGTGTACGTAAGTAAGAAAGAATTAGAGGAATTATTATATCCGTGATATATATTATTATATCCGTGATATTATTATATCCAGAACGAATTTAACCTTTTTTATCACAGTAGAGCAGCGATAAGGGATAGCGATTTCACGACTCGTTCTTTACCATCAGCTTTCCTTTGAATTTATTAGCACCAAGCAGCAAACATTTAACCATTCATACAGGCTATCAACAGAGAGAAAAGAAAAAAAGTTAAATTAATTCAACATGAATGTTACGGATAAACAGGAAAAAATAATATTAAATTATATGAAAGACAACCCCGATTTTGCGAGGGGTCGCTTGCGTTATAATAGCGCAAATAAAAGAATATTAGTAAGTATATAATATACTTGATGGTATGTTGACGATATTTTTACTATTGTTCCGCGGACTGAGATTGATACCATTTTATCTACTTTTAACAGCTTTCATCAACGCTTGCAATTTACGCATGAAATTGAAAATAATAATGTGATTAATTTTCTTAACACGACTGTTATCAGATGCGGAGGAAAACTCTTGACGAATTGGTACTTGAAACCTACCTCTTCGGGTAGATATTTAAATTACCATTCTAACCACCCCTTTAATTATAAAATCAACACTATCAATAATTTGGTGGACCACGCGATTATGTTATCTGATGATCGTTTTCATTCCGAAAATATACGTAAGGTTAAAAAAATCTTATCTAACAATTGCTTTCCTCTGAAAATTATTGATCGCTACGTCCAAAAAAGAGTATGTACTTTAAGAGAACGGAAAAATATGACTATTAGTGTTGATAACAATAGCAGAGCGTTCGATATCTCGTCATGCATTTTATTACCTTACATAAAAAATTTAAGTGACAATATTAGCAGAACAATTAAAAAAACAAGCTTAAAATTAATTTATACAATACCGAAAAAACTTGACAAATTGATTAAACGAGGTAAAGACAAGTTATCTAAAACGGACAAAACCGATATAGTATATAAGATCGACTGTAACAAATGTGACGCCACTTACATAGGACAAACTAAAAGACATTTGAACACTCGAATCAAAGAACATATCAATAATATTAAAATGCATACGAGTAACCATAATGTAATTAGTAAACATAAAACTGAATATATGCACGACTTTAATTGGACATCTCCGAATATTTTACATTGTGAAAGGCACACGAGAAAGAGAGAAATTGCTGAAATGTTTTTCATAAAAAAACATAACAACACGATCAACTTACAAAAAGACACAGATAATTTAAACCCTATTTATGATAACATCATCAAAGTCGTTTAAAACATTGCTCTCTTTCTCAGTACGTGTTGTACCATTGCTCTTGACAGGAACGTTGTTTGACATCTATTATTTCGATGCTGAGTTTTCACTAATTTTTATCATATGAATATTTCATCTAAGGTTAGTGCTAATTAAGGTTTGCGCTGTTTTCGTTTTCCTTTCTTCTTCTGTCATCTCACTCTTCCATTATTGTTTGCTATCTTCCGAATTTAATTAATTTTTGTATATGTTTTTATTTTATTTAAGACTTGAAAAGGACCTAAACCAAAGGTCGAAACGTCGTCTATGACATAATTATAATAAAGACTATCTTTTGCCAGTTGGGTCGTTTTTTTAAAATAAACCCCCTTAATATATAATATACATTGTTATAAAATGAAGAGTTGTATTATTTATCAGTAATTTTGCAAATATAACTTCACTGTAGATACTGTAATTACAATTATTATTTTAAATTTACGAATGCGAAAGATAATTTGATATTTCTTACACAATTTGTGAATAAGTTTCTTTTGCGCAGGATGACATGTGGTCGAAAATCACAAACTCTTTAAATTCAATTAGAAGTGGCCCACAAAAACAATCAAAGGAGTGGCAAAAGGTATACAAAAAACATAATTTTGTGTCAAGTAAATGTATGAAACTAATGCAGATTATGCAAGGAAATATTTTAAAATAATTATATATTATTACTATTAAAATACGTAACTTAATATTCAAAATAAAATTAATATTTGTAAAATTAACGAATATAAGTATTGTTATAATTATACAAACATGGAAAGACTGGAAAGCCAATGTGTTAAAAAAATGTACACAAAACAGAAGTCATGCTGCGGGTACAGGCGGAGGACCTCCAAAAACGATTGCCTTAACTCAAATTGAAGAAGAGTTATTAGAGATATTAAGCTCCGAAGCCATTGATTTAGATGATATACCTTAAGGAGGCGCTTTTAATAGGATGACACATACGACGATACAAAAAGAATCTTTCGAAGTATGATGCACTTAAAAATTGTTTACTCTTATATTATTATAATTTATATTATGTAATTAATAAACTAAAAAATAACTACTACCATTAAAAAAGTGAAATATACGATTTATAGAAATGTACTTCAATACCAAATGCCGTTGAAGTTAAAATACGAAAGGGAGCACAAGAAAAGAATTCGACAACGTGTTTGAGTACAGTCTTATCTAATGACACTGATGAATTCGCATCCAATTTAGATTTTGTAGCACAAGTAAATAAAATCATTTCAATTGAATTTGATAGACGCACATAAAATTTACATGTCATTACATAAACATATTTTCAGGAAATAGATGATGTATCTCGAGGAGGCGCTTTTAATCGGATGATACAGGAAAAATCTTTAAATGCTTATCTTTCCACAGGGAGAATCTTTGATTAGGAATGTGCAAGGAGGTGGTGGAGTAAAAGTAACACATGCATCAGTAACTACTCCTACATTTACACAAACGAAAAGGGTATAATACACTTAAAAACTTGACTACTCAGTAAACACAAGCTAACAGCAACGTAACATCAATGTTATAATTTTCCACTCAACAATTTAACTGTTACGTACAAGGCATGTTACATTGCAGTTACATTGTTAAGTGGGAAATTATAACATTAATTTTATGTTGCTGTTAGCTTGTGTTTACTGGATACTCTTATGACAGTTTATATTATGTAGTTAATAAACTGAAGAATAACTGCTACCATTAAAGAAGTAAAATATACGATTTATAGAAATGTACTTCAATACCAAATGCCGTTAAAGTACAAAAGGGAGCACAAAGAAAGAATTCGATAACCTGTTTGAGTACAGTTGTATCCAATGACATTGCATTTGATTTAGATTTTGTAGCACAGGTAAATAAAGTTTAATTGAATTTGATCAATGCAATTTACATGTCACAACGATAAACATACGTTTTCAGGAAACAGAACCACCAGATGAATATATTGATATTTCCGATACTGACGTTGCCATTGAACAGCAACGAGTAAATGCAGTTGCTGATGAAAATAGAAACGCAAAATGTCACAATCGATTGCATACCTGACCGTATGCTGCAGAACAGAGGTATCATGTACATACAATTAATTTTCTCTTCTATTGTAATTGATATTATAAGATGTAAGATAGAACACAATTTATATAATCCTGTTTCAATTTCTGTGATTATACAGGTAAGAATGGAAATCAAAATTGTGCAAAATCAGCCGTAGAATTGATGCGAGTAAAAATCGAGATATTGCGAGAACAAGTTGCGTTTAACAAGCAAATGCAAGAACATCGAAATGAAATTGAAGAGGAAAAATTAAAAATTCTAAGAGAAAACATGATTTTAAAAAAAGCAAAGTTTGAATACCATAAGATTAGTCATTTAGAATATAAGGATATATTTACAACTATTGATGAAAATTTAAGGATGCTTAAAGGATGAAATTGAAAAACTAGTGCCTTCTTATCTTACATGAAATTACAATACAATGTGCAAATGCAATATGATGTGCAATATAATGTGCAAATGATGGTAGTGTTAAGTAAATAGTGTTAAGTAAACATGTGTGTTTATACTAAATGAGTATTAAACTAAATAAATATTTTATTACATATATTTAAAATTACAGTTTTTTATTTCTTAAAATACATATTTTGATACAAAATCGTGCCCGCATCATACATTCCCGATATACATATTTTGGTTTTTAATTCTCAAAATACATATGAATTATCCGCTCGCGAACTTCATTTCCATTTTCCATGTTTCCATCTTCATTTCTTATTGGAAATTTCTGGTCTATTGCATCATAATACAGTTCTGGTTCTGGAAGCCTCCAATACACGGCGATATTGTGCAGAACACATGCAGCATTAACTATTCGGGCTAAAAATAAATTATGTTAATATAATATAACTATAGCCGGTATTCATAGTCGGTTCTTCTATTTCAGACTGTCTTAAGTAATTAAATTGAATTAATTCTTATTATTTTGAGATTTTTAATTTGGATAAACCCCTCTGACCCCCCCTAAAGAATCATAGGCGAGAAAAATATCGGGGCGAAGTCGCTGAATCGGAAATCGAACCCGAGTCTTTCGCTTGCCGGGCGACTGCTCTTACCACTGAGCTATTCAGACCCCTCACCTCGATACTTCTCAAGCCTATAACTTTATAAATATTATTGATAATAACGCCATCTCTCAGCCGGGGGTCAGAGGGGTTTATCCGAATTAAAAATCTCAAAGTAATGAGCATTAATTCAATTTAATTACTTGGTATCGCACCAAGAAAAATTTGTGCCTCGTGCACAACTAATAATTTCAGTGAAAAAATTAATTTTTCACTGAAATCGACGCACCGCCATCCGCGTTTGGCTCTAATAGCCCGTTTGAAATTCATATGTATTTCAGTTCGAGAGCCTTTATTTCTTAGTAGTTATTTCACGCCGGCTGAGAGATGGCGTTATTATCAATAATATTTATAAAGTTATAGGCTTGAGAAGTATCGAGGTAAGGGGTCTGAATAGCTCAGTGATAAGAGCAGTCGCCCGGCAAGCGAAAGACTCGGGTTCGATTCCCGATTCAGCGACTTCGCCCCGATATTTTTCTCGCCTATGATTCTTTAGGGGGGGGTCAGAGGGGTTTATCCGAATTAAAAATCTCAAAGTAATGAGAATTAATTCAATTTAATTACTTGGTATCGCACCAAGAAAAATTTGTGCTTTGTGCACAGCTAATAATTTCAGTGAAAAAAATTAATTTTCACTGAAATCGACGCACCGCCATCCGCGTTTGGCTTTAATAGCCCGTTTGAAATTCATATGTATTTCAGTTCGAGAGCCTTTATTTCTTAGTAGTTAATATTTTATTACATATTTTAAGTATTTTTAAAGTATAGAATTACTACATTATTAATCAAGTTATACGTACAAGTACATTCAATGAATGATAGAATTTGCGATTGATATAAAGATGCTCTTTCTCTCTCTCTGCAATTGGTGCAACAATTGCTACGTGAGTTCCATCGATAGCTCCAACAATGCCAGGGAATTTTGTATGTCTCCAGTAACTGTAAAATTAAAAAACAATTTTTATATATCATTTAAGGTAAATAGATATTTTAGAAGAATAAATTTATGAACCTTACGTTTCTTTAATTCGTTGAATTTTACCTTCTTCAATAGGAAACTTGATCCACTGTTCCATCAATATATTCAACGCATTGACGACATTGCGAAAAATTTTGGAAACAGTAGGCTGACTAATTCAAGTCAAATAGTCTTGGCCGACTCGCTTTTGATACGAGCCAGAAGCTATAAAATTTAATGCACTTAAAACCTGAAACATAAAATTAGCATAAAACATTAGCAAAACTGATGGAGTCTATTTATATTGAATCTATAACAACTACACAACATATGTTTCATACTTGTAATTCAACAGGAACTGCATTACGTCTTCTTGTAGCAGGCAGTAGGGGACGTAGGTCATCAATAAGCACTCTTACGGCTTCCCTGGATAATCTATGGAAATGTAAAAATTAACTTGTAATATGTCTCTCATTGGGGACTATATATTACAGAGTCGTGTCTGTGTATATTATTTGTGTCTGTGTATTGTGTATATTATTCAAAGTTGCTCCAAAACATATAACATGTAAAAAACATTCTAAGAAGTTATATTTATATAATTGGCTTCTACTTTTTAATCAAACAATATTATAGCTTTACAGGTTATGTTTGTAGCAATATAATCATATGTATCGATTTTGTATTACATAAATATAGCGTCACAAATACAGGATTCATCTCTAATGGAACATATACATAAATATTGTGACGTTGCCGTCCCGCGCGCGTCCGCCGAGTTCCTCCCTAATCGCGTCAGGCGAGAAATAACGAGAACCGTGCCGCAGTCTCCAGAGAGGCGTTTTTGTTATCGTTCTTTTCGTTCAAGCGTTATAGATTTTTTATTTTTATTTTTTTATGATACGAGCAAATGAGTACGGAGGCAATCGAGGCAGAGGAAACATTAGAGGCACGGCTAACGACAAAATTCTATGGACAACACGACAGGGTGGCGAGCACAAATCGAGAGCGGAGAACGCGGAGCACGAGCAGGAAGGAAAAAGCAGAGGCAAGGCCCGGGCATTCTATCGGAGAGAAGTCAGCGGTGGAAACTCTGCGACGGCCCTGTCGAACGGGCCTTACGATTATATTCGGCGATACCGCGGGTACCTGCGCCCCCGACACGGCCTTGGAATTGTCGCTTACCGGCGTTGTCGCGTGCGTCGCGTGCCGTCGCGTGATTGGCCGCGATAACACGCACCCCGCGTGCGCAACATTGGGGAAGGCCCCGAGCCATCGATCCTGGATCGAGAGAATCCGGGAATCAGCCTGTCGCGACACGTGTACTAGGGAGGACCTCGTGCCGCCGTTCCCGTTTTGCCCGATAAGGATCATTCGAGAAGGACGAGCGCTGCCGACCCAGCATCCCCAGGAGTAACGAGGTGTCGGTGAGGTTGCCCTCCGTATAATAAGCCACGTGCGATCGCGTCCGGGATTGCGTCGTTCTGTCGTCGTCGTTGTAATTTGGGTGATTTTGGGTGTTTGGGCTATGCCCCGTAATTAATAAAGTTCTTAGTGTCGCGGCCACGACGACAAGTGATCTCGATCCCGTGAGCCTGCAGAGCACAGGCCTCGTTTATTGTAGTTAATTGTGATTTCGCGATCGCATTAAAGTATTGACGGCTTTCTGGAGATTCGCGTCACGAATATCTTATTGCATGTAATTAAGCGTTGTATGGCATGTCGAAGTACGTAGTGTGAGTGCGATAGAGTGATTGAGCGTTGCGTTTGACGCGTGTGATTGCGTGAGCCGCCTGTAAGGCATGAATGCGTGTGAGAGAAATGCGTCGCGTTGCCGCCTTTGTCGGCGTCTTGATTTCGCTCACTCTTCGCGTCGGTATCGATAATTTTGCTACGACTCAATGCGGCTGGCGAGGCCGTTGTGACCGAAAATCGTCGTTTTATCTGGAAGTCGGGAAATGTCCGACTTATAAGTCCACGTCGTTGTAAGAGAATCTGATCCGTCGGATCGAACATCTAGTCTCGTATGCGAATCGCTACCGCCGAGCGTGGCGAATGTGAATTCTTAGTGTCGTTATTATTTCGTTTTGTCTCGCGTACATTATTGTTCTCAGAGATTATGTTTAAAGTTTATTCACGCCTTGTTTTTAGTCGGGTTTAAGATCTGTTAATATTATTAATTCTGTCCGCCGAATTTACCGATCGGGGATCGCAATAACGTTAATTTTTCGATATTTTGATGACTGTTTCTTTTTACCGCTTTATTCATTCTCAATTATCTGCTTGTCATTACGCACGAACCGGATATTATTCGTTATCTCTACTTCTTTCTTTTATTAACTTTATAATTGACTCTCATCATCTTGCCTCTTTTTCTATTATTATCTTCAATCGCTTTTAATGCACTATTCTATTGTAATAAACCCGGCTTTATTTCTCTTATTTATCTGCTTTTTTTTGTTGTGCGTTTGTTACCGTCTGTATTGTTCGTCCGTTTTTAGTGCCTACTGTATCTATCGCCTCTTGCCTAATTTTGCATTCCGTCAACCAACACCCTGCCCCTCTGCCGTTAGGCGAGCTAGCCCGCCCGTGACGAACACCGGTGATTAACGTTCGCGTAATTTAGCGCGATATCGCGAATTGACGCGTGAGAGATCGCGTCTGGCGCCCAATCTTCGATTTTCGCGTGGGATACTCGGTTTTCGACACGGCACGCGCGGAACTCCTATCAACCCATTCCTTTTCGGCGCGTTATCCTTTCCCTTGATTCCTTCGCCCTTTTTGTCGGCGACTTTCCCGTTCGACTCTCGCGTTCAACGAGGAAACTCCCCGTCGTTGGCGCAAAAGAGAAGATCCGCGCGACGGCGAGAGCGGGACGGCAATAAAGCCCGTTCACACCGGGAATATAAAGTCGTTGCAATATATACAATCCATAATAAATCGTCTGTTATCGCCACTGGGCTATTGTACTTATACTCGCTGAGAGTTCACTGATCTAGAACGTTCTTTTTTATAACAACTCGCTTTTATAAATTACTTGCTTCTCGCTCGGTAGTTCTCGGAAGAGAAAGCAATCGGGCCTTATCAATCGTTCGAAGAAATATCGAGAAAAATCTTCGATAAGAGGTGGAGAAATTCGAGTTGCGCGATACCTTATTTTTCGGGAATCTCGACCAGGCTCGTAACAGACAAGTATGAAGGCCCAAGGAAAGACGATTACGCGAGTACATGAAATTATACATACAACAAATTTTCTTTCTTACGTGTTAACAATTAATACAAAAAAAAACATAAATTTTCTTGCTAACTTAAACATACCGCCCACCTCGAAACAATAGTTTCGAAAGAAATAAACAACGAGACCGACACAGCTGCTTATTGGTATATGTGGTATAGTGTTGCGTCCGTCCCTGGTCTTTCATCCCCTGAACATCATCCTCTGAGCGTCATCGGTTTCATCCCTTAAGCATCATCGTTAAGGGGGTTGTTTATTGACAATCGCCCTGTCGTTGTTTTTCGGCGACATCTTAGTTTTGGTCGAGCTGTCAACTCGAACGGACGTGTCTTAACCAGAGAGCATTCTTCTATTCTCTCGTGTGCATATTTATTATTGTATTTTCGCTGCGTCGTATTAAAGTCATTGCATTCATAACGAGAGTATATTTATTTCGCGAGCCGCGAGTGAGTGAGAGTGAATGTGAGAGACGTCTTTTGCGAGATATCGCAAAAGGACGCAACATTTTGGGGGTTCGTCCGGGATCGAACGAACGTGCCGACGTATTGGAAACATCATGATGCATTCCCCGAGGATTACCCGATCGCAAGCTTCGTCTCGAGCGACCGTGAGCGGCGAGGAAGCGACGGAACAAACGCCGATGGAAGCGGACTTATTACGGACTGCGATGGAGGAGATCCGGCAGCTGCAGGAGGAGCGTCGTCAACAACAGATACGTTTCGAGGCTGTATTGCAGCAGCGTGACGAGGAGCTGCGCCGATTGGAGCAGAGGATCTTCACACGCGAAAGACAGCTAAGTCCTTCCAATAATAGAGCTTCCGGAGACTCGGGATCGCGTTCTGATAACATTAGAGAAAATCGAGAAAATCACGTTCGCACGGATTTAGGTTTTAAATTAAAGCCAGATACGTTCGACGGAACGGTATCGCTAAGAGAATATTTTTCTCAATTCAATTTAATTGCTCGGGCGAACGGGTGGGATGACTCAACAAAGACTGTTGCTCTCGCTTCGTGTTTGAGAGGAAAAGCGCGTGCCGTTTTAGAGACAGTTCAAGATGTGTCTCATTTAGAATTCGCGGAATTAAAATCGAAACTTGAATTACGATTTGGGGAGGGATATTTATCTCAAAATTTTTACGTCCAATTTACTAATAGAAAACAAAAATTCGGTGAAGATCTGGCTGCGCTGGGTTCCGAATTAGACAGATTAGTTCGTCTCGCATATCCCGAGTGTCCGCATGAAGTTCGGGACAAAATCGCCTGCGCACAATTCATTTCGGCAATTTTTGATAATTTTGTGAAGCGAACGCTTCAATTGGAAAATATCACATCTTTGAGTGTCGCAATAGAAAAAGCAAAGACAATTAAAATAATTCGAGAGGAAGGGTATGAGAAGAAAATAAGCGATGATACCGCGGAAGTTTAGGTTAGCTCAAATTTTAAATTCGCGTACATTTTAGTTTGGATAGTTTTCGGAAAAAGAGGGAATTAGTCGTGTTTAAAAAAAAATGAGAAGATACTCATTAGTTTTCGTTTCTGTGAGTGCAGGAAATTGTTGGAAATGGACGTCGCCGCTTTTAAAGAAATTGTCCAGAATGGACGTCGTTGTTTTCGAAGAAAGGAAACGTCTTCTTTTTCGAACTACTCTAAGAAGACTGCCTCGCCCGCGGTTTTTGATCCGTGGTTTTCCCGCGGGACGTTGGGCAAATGCCGAGGCAGGGACTTGGGCAGTCCACGAGGGACGATGGGTCCACGGTAGTTACCCCCCATCTGTCTTAATGAAAACATTTTTGGCAAATGCTTTCGCTTCTGTCCGTCTTGCGACGATCCAAGAATTTCACCTCTAACGTCGCAAGACGGACAGAAGCGTAAAATGTTACGTCCCTCGGACGCCTCTTGCGATATCTCGCAAGATATCTTCTCACAAGCACTCTCTCACTCGCGCGCGAAATAAATTAAGACACGTTGTGGACAGAATTATGTTTAATGGAACAACGACCCTGAGAGATACAAATTGAAGAAGAAATACAATAACGTCTCGTAACGTCAATACGGTATGACAGCTAGACCAAGACTAAAGATGGTGCCGATAAACAACGGAAAGTCCGGGGTTGTTGATAAACAACCCTCTTGACGATCTCCCGGAAACGTATATGGGGTGATCCCGAGGATGAGGATGCAGATCCGAGGGGGCGCAACACTGCCCCCCTTCTTCAAGATTGTCGTCCCGACAATCCAACACGGAGACTGCTGAAGACCCAGGACACTGACGCTGATTCCAGGGTACCGACGATTCTCCTGCTCTTCCCAAGCTGCTGCTATGGGCGGTCGAGCGAAACGCCTGGTCCCAATCTTTGCGTCTTCTCTGTCCGGACGAATCCTGCCCTCCCTGAGCTGCTGCTACAGGTTACCGGGCTTCGCTCTCTTCTTCTCCGTACTCGAGCGGTGTCTTCTAAGAAAAGTTGGCCAGACTCTTTCTTACACCCGCCGAGGTGATAGAAAATTCCTGCTCTCCTCGCTGTTGTTCTGCTGCTTTCGCTGAAGCGTCTTTTGGAGAAAATCGTAGAACAAACGTCGAATCTTCAGACAAGGGGGGGGGGGTATCATCCGTGGACCCATCGTCCTCAGTGATGCCAGTTTCGATACACTACAGCCATACAGCGTGGAGGGGCTAGGAGCGCACACAAGGAAGGAGCCGTGTACGTGTGCGCTCGGCGTTCGGCCAGCTTCGGGCAGTAGAAGAGAACAGACATACAATTCTCTGCCTCTTTCTTTCCTAAACTATAGCTATAGCTATGACGCGTCGCCAGCCTCAAGATTTCGAGAGAATCATATATGCTTTAGCGGCTTGGCTCGTTTATTAGATCTCGCGTGTCTCGTACTATTTCGATTTTACAATAAAAACGTAAAAATTAGTAATTAGATAAATATTGTAATTTCATTGAAATTTATTTTGCACATAAAAGATATAAACTAATTAAAATAATAAAGAATAAAAAGAGCGTAAATAATAAAAATCCACTCTTGGCCAACACGTACGTTTTTTTCTCAAAAAGTTGTTATTAAGTTATAAAGATGATTTATTGTTAGCGTAAGAAAAATTAAGTAAAAAATTAAATTGTTATTTGGAAAAATTATTCTAATAGTATATTTTTTATTTTGCTAATATTAAATACAAGTAGTAAAATAAAAGAAGAAATAATTATTTTGCAATAATATAAATTCTTCTATTGTATATCTTTTTTTGTAAATCTCTTTGTTGCTGCAATAGCTGCTGTAGAAGAGCATGAATTGATTCCTTCTCATCTTCTTCTAACAGCATCCGTTCTGTTTGCTCTCTTAAACTCTCTTCTGCAAAAATATAAGAAACATGTGTAGGTTTCAAACTTTTTTTATTTAACAAATCTACCAGAATCGATGGCGCTATTTTGGCTGTGTGCTCGCTTTTGTTCACAATGTCAAATACATATTTACATCTTTCGTTATATACAAACATGTACATATTAAAGTGACTTTTAAAAGAACGTTAGGCGCTTACACATGTATAAATATGTTTTTAAAACACAAACTTAATCACACACAAGATCATTAATGTATTTTTTTTTATTCTATTGTATATGTGCTGAAGATGGCCCAAAGAAAGGGACCGAAACGTTCGCTAATTTTATTCGCAATAAAGAATACATGCGCCTTACGTACTGCGTTTGGCTCTTATTGCCATTATTTTTACATAGTAGATTATATATTTTATTACTCTTTTAATAATGGTATTAGAACAATTTTATAAATAATAAAAATCTTTAAACTTTAAATTTTTTATATTTATAACTAAAATTTGCACTAAAGTTAATGATCTTGATTAAGTTTATGTGTTTTAAAAACATTTACACATGTGTAAGCGCCTAACGTCTTTTTAAGTCACTTTAATATGTACATGTTTGTATATAACGAAAGATGTAAATATGTATTTGACATTGCGAACAAAAGCGAGAGCCTTATAATTATATTTGAATAAAATATGTTTCAAATATTATTTAACACTTACGTGACATTTTGCTCCTTCTCTCGCTGTTATCTGTTGTCGACTGACTCGTTTTGCGGATACGCTCGTGCCCGGTAGTCACCGACAAATATTGTCAACAAATATATGTACTTGTTTCACAAAACGTATTTGTTTCATTTCTGTTTCTGGTGGCTTTAAGAAAGGTCTTGTCTTCTTGTTGATCGTCGCTTTGTCGAATATTATTCACAACATTTATAAAAGTAAGTTTTCACATATACATATATACACACACGCGAATACAAACACACGTATATATTTTGCTGTATATTTTTACAGTTTTTTTTGCTCTTTCTCCTTTTTTAATAATCATCATAGAAATGTGTGATCAATTGACCAAAAAACGTAAGCGAAGTTTTGCAAAAGCTTGGCTTAGTGACGATCGATACAAATCTTGGATACGCAAAGTATCATCCGATAACAGTCTTTATTATTGTAATATATGTAATAAAAATTTTCCATGTTCATCGTATGTTTCCAGACATGTGGATTCTGCGTGTCATAAAAATAGTATTAAAGACAATTTGTGTAATAATAATAATGAAAATTTACAAGATAAAAAAGTACAGTATAAAAGAACATTTAGACCACAATGGCTAGATATAGACGAATTTAAATTATGGTTACGTGAAGTACCAAATAACGCCAGCTCATTTTCTTGTTTGATCTGTGATAGATCAATTGCTGGCGGTCTATCACATATATATCGACACGCAGAATCCAAAATGCACAGAAATAAATCAAAAAGTAATATAGAAACAAACCAAACGAATGAAGAATGTTTGAATACGCAAACCGATGAATCGTTTTTAACGTTTGATGAGCGAAAAAAATCAGCGGAGATACGATATGCCGCATTGATTACTGAAAAAAATATTCCTCATCAAACTGCAAAAGAGATTCTCAGCTTTTTTCAAGACATAGGAAAAGATCCTAATGTGTTAAAAAGTATGAATATGGGTCGAACGAAATACAAAAATATCATTTCGAATGTTTTATGTCCGGTTGAGACAGAACGTGTAGTTAATAACATACAAAATACGAAATTTTCTGTGTTTATTGACGAAACGTCTGATATAACCAATGAAAAATGGATGACGTTTCTAGTTCGATATGTTGATCTCGAAACTTTAGATATTCGGTCGCAATTAGTAAAATTAATTGACATTGATGCAAGAGATTGTAGTGCAGAAAAATTATTTAATGCATTTGAATTTGAAATGTATAAACTTCAGATTCCATTTTTAAATATTATTGCTCTATCATGCGACAATGCATCTGTAATGACAGGGAAACATTTATCTTTTAAAAAGAAACTTGAATTAAAATGCAAAAATTTATTAACATTTTCATGTCCTTGCCATTCCGCCGCATTGGCTGCGCACGCTGCATGCGCTAAAATGCCCGATTTCTGCGAAGAATTTCTAAAAAAAATTGCAAGTTATATTAACAGCAGTCCAAAGCGTTTAGCTATTTTCAATGAATTTTGTGATTGTTTTCAAGATACAAATCGTAAAATTTTGAAGTTATGCGATACTCGGTGGCTCTCGCATTATTCATGTATTGACAGAGTTCTTGAGTCATGGGATACAATAAAATATTTCCTTAATGAAATGGTCATGAGCGATAAAGTAAAGTCTGGGGAATATTTATTATCTTTAATGGAAAATGTAGAAATAAAAGCATATTTTCTATTTTTAAAATACGTTTAAAATTTTTTTAACTCTTTTAATGCTTTTTTTCAAGCTCATGAAACAAGAATTCATTTATTACAACCTAAATCTTTAAATTTTCTTATGCAAATCTGTCAAAATTTTTTAAAACCAAACTTATTAAAAGATTTACTTAAAAATATTTCATTCCATGAAAAGGACAATCACAAATCTCTTGATAATATAACTTTGGGATCGGAATGCGAAGAATATCTTTGTAAGTTAGTGAAGGAAGGACATGCAGATGTTATAACGATTATTCGACAAAATTGTTTGCAGTTTTACATTATTGCTGCCGAAGAAATTAGAAAGAGATTACCTGTCAATAACATATTTTTGCATAAATTACAAGTCTTTCAACCACATATAGCTTTATTTGATAATAACAGAGAAACTTCTTTTAACGATGTTTTTTTTATCGCACAAACCCTAAAAGGCTTCGATGAAAACGGTTTAAAAGAAGAATGGCTTATGTTGGCTTCTGACTTCACTATTGAAGAAAAACAAAATCTTGTAAAAATAAATTTTGACAACATGTGGAAAGAAATTTTGAAACGTCAATCCGTCAATAATCCAAAATATCCAAATTTAAGATCACTTTTAAATGCGGTAAGATCACTACCGCACTCCAACGCGGATCCTGAGAGAACATTTTCTCTTTTATCTGATCTAAAAACAAAAAAAAGAAACAGACTTTCGTCGACCTCTATAAATGCAACTTGCGTATTCAAATCAGCGTTGAAGACAAGAGGGGAAACAGCCTTAAATATGGTCATAAATGACAAACATCTACAACGTATGTCGACACAAAATTTATATATTAGTCCTATAAAAAAAATAAAAAGTAGCTTGACGTTGTATGCTGCAGACGTTACAAATATTGCTGGTCCCTCCTCGTCTAATGATACGCAATAATAAAATATCCAAAATTGTCTGTAAAAGACATCACGCTTGTTAAAGATAAGCGTGCAAAAAAATTATGTCTGCTAAAAATATTTTGTCTATATATAAAAGACATCACACCTGTGTAAGACAGGTGTGTAAAAAATTGTCTGTACAAGACATCACGCGTGTTAAAGCGTGTAAAAAGTTTTAATAAATTCTGTGTCTGACATCCTGTCTGCAAAAGACATCACACCTGTGTAAAACAGATGTGTAAAAGAATTGTCTGCAAAAGACATCACACCTGGGTAAAACAGGTGTGTAAAAAAATTGTAAAAGACATCACGCTTATGAAAGATAAGCGTGTAAAAAAATAGTATATTAATATATAATTGTCTTTTTATATTTATATTTTTATATTTTATATTTATATTTTTTATATTTTTTCATATTTTTTATATTTATATTTTATTTATATTTTTTTTTAATATCTATTTCATGTCCTTTCTACCTATCCTCTGTTCCATCTACATTCCTTGGAAATGTAAAAAAATTGTTTTCCTTAATATTATATTAAAATTATTACATATAATATAATTATTATATCTAATATAATATTAAAGGAAACATTTTTTCACATTTCCTTCCTGACGGAAGAGACCACCACCTTCTCGCGGTTTCCGTTGAGCAACAATATGTACGTTCATTTACAAAAAAAGATATACAATAGAAGAATTTATATTATTGCAAAATAATTATTTCTTCTTTTATTTTACTACTTGTATTTAATATTAGCAAAATAAAAAATATACTATTAGAATAATTTTTCCAAATAACAATTTAATTTTTTACTTAATTTTTCTTACGCTAACAATAAATCATCTTTATAACTTAATAACAACTTTTTGAGAAAAAAACGTACGTGTTGGCCAAGAGTGGATTTTTATTATTTACGCTCTTTTTATTCTTTATTATTTTAATTAGTTTATATCTTTTATGTGCAAAATAAATTTCAATGAAATTACAATATTTATCTAATTACTAATTTTTACGTTTTTATTGTAAAGTCGAAATAGTACGAGACACGCGAGATCTAATAAACGAGCCAAGCCGCTAAAGCATATATGATTCTCTCGAAATCTTGAGGCTGGCGACGCGTCATAGCTATAGCTATAGTTTAGGAAAGAAAGAGGCAGAGAATTGTATGTCTGTTCTCTTCTACTGCCCGAAGCTGGCCGAACGCCGAGCGCACACGTACACGGCTCCTTCCTTGTGTGCGCTCCTAGCCCCTCCACGCTGTATGGCTGTAGTGTATCGAAACTGGCATCACTGATCGTCCTTCGTGGACTCCCCAAGTCTCTGTCTCGGCATTTGCCCTTCGTCTCGTGGGAAAACCACGGATCAAAAACCACGAGAGAGACAGTCTTCTGAGAGTAGTTCGAAAAAGAAGACGTTTCCTTTCCTCGAAAACAACGACGTCCATTCTGAACAATTTCTTTAAAAGCGGCGACGTCCATTTCCAACAATTTCCTGCACTCACAGAAACGAAAACTAACGAGTATCTTCTCATTTTTTTTAAACACGACTAATTCCCTCTTTTTCCGAAAACTATTCAAACTAAAATGTACGCGATTTTAAAATTCAAGCTAACCTAAACTTCCGCGGTATCATCGCTTATTTCCTTCTCATACCCTTCCCCTCGAATTATTTTAATTGTCTTTGCTCTCTCTATTGCCAAATTTAAAGAGGTTATTCCCTCTAACTGAAGAGTTCTTCTCACAAAACCGTTTAATAAAGCGGAAACAAATTGAGCGCAAGCAATTTTATCGCGGACTACGAAAGGACATTCGGGGTAGGCTAATCGCGAAAGTCTTTCAAGTTCGGCCCCAAACGAAGCGAAATCTTCCCTGAATTTTTGTCTCCTATTCGTGAAGAGAGAATAATAATTCTGTGTTAAATTTCCTTCCCCAAAAAGCAACTCTAATTTTGATTTTAATTCCGCGAAGGTTAATTCCTCAAAATTCTCGATATTTTCCAATACGATTCGCGCCTTTTCTCTTAAATTCGCGGCAAGAGCAATCGTTTTCGTTTTATCGTCCCAATTATTTGCGATCGCGATCAGGAGAAATTGGGAGAGAAACTCCCGCAGCGGAAATTTCCCGTCGTACGTATCGGGCTTTAATTTAAAACCCGTTTTCGTACGAAAATCGTCACTCGGATCACTCGCGGGAATCGCGGCACTCGCGGTACTTGCGCAAGCTCTACGATTATT
The DNA here is from genome assembly GCA_963971435.1 of Lasius platythorax. NCBI lineage: Eukaryota > Metazoa > Arthropoda > Insecta > Hymenoptera > Formicidae > Lasius > Lasius platythorax. The sequence goes on along the minus strand of OZ020536.1, from coordinate 21,004,114 downwards.
TTGCGTGTCTCCGCAAGCTCTATTTCTAGAAGGACTTAGCTGGTTTTGCTGTGAAGAAATTCTTTGCTCGAGTTGACGCAGCTGTTCGTCCTTCTCTCGAAGAAAAGTCTCGAAGTGCGCCTGTTGTCGTTCTCGTTCGGCACGCATTTCTCGAAGTTCTCGAAGTGCGGCTTGTAGCGCATCCGTGTCAGAAGCCTCGTTGACAGCCGCTCGAGATCGTGTAGTTCTCGGAGAATTCTGCGCTGCCATTTCGTTGTTGGGATTTTTCGGACAATCCCGGACGAGCCCCCAAAATGTTACGTCCCTCGGACGCCTCTTGCGATATCTCGCAAGATATCTTCTCACAAGCACTCTCTCACTCGCGCGCGAAATAAATTAAGACACGTTGTGGACAGAATTATGTTTAATGGAACAACGACCCTGAGAGATACAAATTGAAGAAGAAATACAATAACGTCTCGTAACGTCAATACGGTATGACAGCTAGACCAAGACTAAAGATGGTGCCGATAAACAACGGAAAGTCCGGGGTTGTTGATAAACAACCCTCTTGACGATCTCCCGGAAACGTATATGGGGTGATCCCGAGGATGAGGATGCAGATCCGAGGGGGCGCAACAGTATATACAAAGAAACAAAAAAAAAGGCAGAACGCTCGTTCGAGACGATCGATATTCTGGTTATACTAATTTATGAAATTACTTCGGATTTTCTGCTTGTTCGATCGGTAGTAAACATAATTTGACGAGTGGACGCGTGTACTCGGATGACGCAGTTTCTATTGTAACAACGCGTACTAAGCCGTCAGAGCCGACGTGACATTGACTTACTCGACCTAATTCCCATTTACATGGCGGAAGCAATGGGTTTTGAATTAAAACTAATTGTGCGACTCGAACCGAATTTTTTGTGATTCGTCGCCATTTCACTCTTTGCGAAGTGTTGACATAATTGTTTTGCCATAATTTCCAGAATCGCTCTGTTAGTTGCCGTACAATTTGCCAACGCGACAGGCGATTTTCATTCACATTTAACAGAGACGGCTCTGGAATTGCTGTAAGCGCAGAACCTATCAAAAAGTGACCGGGCGTAAGAGGCTCATAGTCGTCAACTGCGTCGGTGAGCGATGCGAGGGGCCTTGAATTGAGACACGCCTCGATATTGCAGAGGAGAGTAGTAAACTCTTCAAACGTCATGGTATGAGCGCCGACCACCCGACGGAGATGGTGCTTAACACTGCGCACCCCGGCCTCCCATAAACCGCCGAAATGCGGAGCGGACGGCGGAATGAAGTGCCACGAGACTTTTTCAGATGCTATGCGATTCAGAAAACTTGGATCGTGTAACGCGGCTCGAAATGCGGCGGTCAACTCGCGATCCGCTCCGACGTAGTGCCGTTATCGATCCGCTCCGACGTAGTGCCGTTATCGGAGTGCACTAAGTTCGGAAGTCCTCGTCGAGCGCAAAATCATGAGTAGGCTGCTAAGAACGCGGGGGTGGAGTAGCCTTCGACGACTTTGAGGTGAACTACTCGGGTGGCCATGCACACGAACACGGCGATATATGCCTTTCGCGAGGCGATACCGCGACCGGACATGGATTGAACAGACACTGGACCGGCATAATCCAATCCGCAATGAAGAAAAGCGCGCGCGGGAGGAGAAAATCGCAATTGAGACAAGTTACCCATGAGTTGCGTGGGAGTCGTGGCCTCACGAGTGCACACGACGCATCGGTGGATGACGGATTTTACGACATTTCGAGCGCGGACGATCCAAAATTCTCAGCATAATGTTGCGAGCGTGAGCTGCGTGCTGGCGTGAAGCGATCTCAAATGCGCATGTCGAGCAATCAGAGTAACCAACGGATAAGAAGGTAAAATAATCGGATGCTTCGTTTGAAGCGGAACCGGAGCGTTTGACAACGCGAATCAGTTGATCTTTGTCAAGGTAGGAATTGAGCGAGAGAATGGTGCTTTTTTTGATAATGGTTTTTTATTTTGTAGCGCTTCTCTTTCGAGTGGAAACGCTTCTTCTTGAATGTGCTTTAGCCAGAACTCTTGCGCTTTCTGGCATTTGTCCGCGGCGAGAGCGGATGGAGCGTCAGCGAGTCCGGCGTGAGCTTGAGCGAGAGGGCGAAGTCGAGAGACATATCGCATTATGTACGCAATAACCCTGATGAGTTTAGGCCACGACGAGTATCGCGACGCGAGATCCTACTGCTCGATCGGCTGAGCGAGATGCGTTGTTACGCGAGGATTTTGCTCCATGGCGGTTTCATGCGACGACTTATCGCCTTGCTGCGGCCAATCGGATACCGGAAGTCGCAACCACGTTGGCTCTTGTCACCAGAGAATGTGTGATGCAAGCTGATTTCCCGGTATTCCGCGAGAAGCGCAATCGGCGGGGTTATCGTTGGCACATGTCGCCATGACGCAAATGGAATTCTAGATTGAATTTCTGAAACGCGATTGGAAACGAAAGTTTTCCATTTTGAAGGGTGTTGACTCACCCACGCGAGGACGACGCACAGTGGTAAAAATGCTCGAAATTATGGCCAAAACCTTAAAAATGAAAATTGTTTTTGAAAGGTTTTATACTACATTATTAGATAGGCAATTGTTTTTCGCATTACATAATGAAATTTGTATCATGCCAGTTAATTGAATTAATTTATAATATCAGTTGGAAGTTACGTTATTAGCACTGCAAGGTTAAGTACGGTGACAGCAATTAACTTTTTGATAAAGAAAATCCTCATATTTTGTGTTTGAGCTTCGAATATAGAAACATGCATTCCATTCTTAAAGGTTTGTAGAATATATTATATAATATATGTTTATATAACCTTACTATCTAAAAATTTCAGAAGCTCATTTATTTAGGATAATACAATTTATGAAAAACTTTTTTTGGTCTTCTATAATAGTTGCTTATCAAGCACGATCAAGTGAAAGTAAAAACATGACATTATAGCATATTTAACACTTTATTAAATAGCGTAAACAAAAGTTGCGAATATTTGCGATTTTTAATATAATTCGTAAAATTAATACATGTGTATATTTATAAAATCTTGATACATTATGATACAGATTCCTTTTAAAAATTTTTATGTGACAGTTTTTAATTATTTTATAATATTATTTACAACAGATAATCAGCATGATAACATAATTTTAAAAAGACAAGAAATGGTTGAAATTATGAGAAGATGTCCATTAAAAACGTTTAAAAATCAATGTAATTACTTACAAAAGCATGTACAAAATCTGTGTCAATATCCAGAAACTTTTCCGCATGAATCAAAACAATTAATATCATATTTTACCTTCGAATTTAAATCAAAATGGCATGCAGCATCTAGAAAATATGAATATTTTTTAAAGAAAAATCAAGAATGGCTTAAAATAAACATAAGTTTTCCATGTAATGATTTTAAACGTCAAAAGATCGGTGGACGTCCTGCAATTGACTTTGATCAAAGTAGTGAATGATCAAAACGGCGTAAAACTGAAAAATTTCGTTCGCAATCAAATTCTTCTGAGTTATCATATGCTACTCAAATGAGTCTTCGTTCTTCGGGAAAATTGGATGCTGCTCAAGTTATTAAAGATATATGTTCTACACCTACAAGAGCTTCAAAATATCGCAAAGCGTATCGCAATAGTTTAAGTCTTGTTAATTCGTTGTTTGAAGATAAAACTTTCTCAATGATTGTGGAAGCAAAATTGTCGAAACATCAATACAATGTTATCAAATCAGTTACGCAAAAATGTACACCTACTAAACTTTTTCCACATTATGAAAAAATTTTAAAAGCTTAAAAACGATGTTATCCAGAAGGAATTACAATAACCGAAACAAGCGCTGAAATTAATTTACAATGTTTATTGGATCATACAGTTCAACGTATTTTATTATTGCAACATGAAGTTCTTGATATTGTAACACCTGTGCAACTATCAGAATTACAACTCATTTCAAAATGGGACTGTGATGGCAGTTCAGGTCAGAGTGAATACAGGCAAAAATTTTCGGATGAAACTATTTCAGATGCTAGCATTTTTATAACATCATTTGTACCACTTCAACTAATCGTTGGTAAACCCGATGACAAAAACAAAATTGTCTTGTGGAAAAATCCTCGACCTTCGTCACCACGATATTGTAGACCTATTAAATTACAATTTATTCATGAAAATACTGAATCCACTAAAAAGGAAGTGCAATATGTCGAGAACCAAATAAATAAACTTACTTATTCTTCTATAGTAATTGATGAAAAAACAATATTAGTTAAATATGAGTTGTTATTTACAATGATAGATGGAAAAATATACAACGCAGTATCATCGAATACATCTACTCAAAGATGTTATCTGTGCGGAGCAACGGCAAAAGATTTTAACAAAATAGAAATAATGCTTCAAAAACCAATTAATGAATCGTATTTAAAATTTGGGCTGTCCACATTACATGCGTGGATACGTATGTTTGAATGTTTATTACATTTATCTTATAAATTAAATATAAAGAAATGGCAAGTGCGCACAGATGAAGATAAACAGAAAGTGGCCGAAAATTTAAAAAAATACAGCAGCAATTTAAGTCACAATTGGGATTAATTGTAGATAAACCAAAACCCGGATATGGTAGCAGTAATGACGGAAATACGGCTCGTCGATTTTTTGAAAATTCAACAGCATCGTCTTCGATAACAGGTATAGACGAAGAAATTATCCAACGATTTTATGTAATATTACAAACTATATCAAGCAATTATGATACAAACGTTGATGCTTTTCAAAAATATGCATTAGAGACTGCAAAAAAATATGTCAATATATATTCGTGGTATAATATGCCTACTACTGTCCATAAAATATTAATTCACGGTTCTCAAGTTATTAATTCTGTACTATTGCCAATTGGACAACTTTCTGAAGAGGCACAAGAAGCTCGTAATAAAGATATTAAGAAATATCGTGAAGGATTCACGCGTAAATTTTCGAGAGTAACTGAAATGGAAGATATGCTTCATCAGCTTTTAATTTCGTCAGATCCATACATCTCAAGCTTAAGAAATTTACCTTAAAAAAAGTTAAAACATTTGTCGAAAGATGTCTTATTACTTTTATTACCGCCTGATGTCAGTGCTATGTCAACACAGTCACTTGAATCAGATAGCGATTCAGAATAATATATCCATATTTATTGCTGTTATTTATTTAACTGTTAAATAATTTTTATTCTAATATATATTTTGTTTCTTAAACGTTTCTTATGTTCTGTGTAACATATTTACAGTTTATTCAAAGTTATGTGTTTTCTCTTGTCATTCTTTTACATACATAATAGTTTTCACGATGTTCTATAATATAAAATATATGATTCTCAACGTATTTAAATATTATAATAAACCATTTAATTATATAAATTTGTTGCTAACTTAGAGCTTTATTTTATTTGACTTTTATCAATTTTTTTTTATTTACTCGCACACTTACATTTTAAGATATTGATTATTTTCCATTAACATCCATTTTCCACTAAGCCGCCATTTTGCATTTTTACTCATTATATTTGTACTAGGATCTTCTAAAACCTATAGAAACTGATTTATATACACATTCAGATACCTTTGAGGTTTTGGCCAGCTTTTCGTCAAAATCGACCACTGTGCGACGGTCGAATCCGTCCAGCAAGGAGCGGCGGTCAAACGTAGCGACCGACGCACAAAATCCATTAATTTGGCCAATAATACGGCAGCAGCTAATTCTAATCGAGGAATGCTCAATGTCTTAACCAGCGCGACCTTTGACTTGCCGACCAGCAATACGGACGTAACCTCGCCCGAAAGAGACGTGATAGAGCCGAATATAAATTGCCGCCGCGTAGGCAGTGACGGATGCGTCGGAGAATCCGTGAAGCTCGCACTTAACCGTGTCTGATCCGCGCTATACCCACCGATCTAGCTACAAATTGTTGAGATCAGCTAATGAAGAGCGAATTATCTTTCATTGTTCTAGCAGTTTCGACGGAAGTATTTCATCCCAATCTAATTTGACTTGCCAGAGTTGTTGCATGAAAATCTTTGCAACAACCGTGACGGCATGCTCCAACCGAGTGGATCGAACAATTTCGCTATGGTGGAAAGAATCGATCGCTTGGTATTGGAAATGGCGGGTAGGAAGTGACACGCGAAACTGAAACACATCCAGGGATGAATTCCAGCTGATACCGAGGATTTTTAACTGTTCATCCGTCTGTAAATTTTTGCTACGCGCTAACCCGTGATTTTCGACAGCAATATCACTAAGCAGTTTGGTAGAGTTGCTCGACCACTTTCTCAGTTCGAATTTATCTCGATTCAATAACGCGCATACTTGATCGCGAACTTGACGAAGGAGAGGGATATCGTCAGCTCCGAAGAGAACGTCGTCGACGTAAATATGATGCTGCAACACCGGAACGGCCAAAGAAAATGAATCACCGTCATTCTGAATAAGTTGTTGAATCACGCGCAACGCTAAAAACGGAGCGGAAGCAGTGCCGTACGTGGCCGTTAAAAGTTGATACGCTTGCGTGGATTCAAAATTGTTAGCAGTCCATAATATGCGCTGATAATCGATATCACGAGAGTCAACTAGTATTTGACGATACATTTTCGCGATATCCGCGGAGTACACGTACCGAAATTGTCGCCATCGAAGATGGTCCGATTGCCGCTAAATCCGTTTGCAGGTTCGGACCGGTAAGCAAGTGATCATTAAGCGATGTCGCGTTTGTCGTGAGACTAGATGTATTAAAAACGACTCTTAAATGAGTGGTTATGCTGCTATCTCGGATGACGGGATGATGTGGAATGTACATGCACTGAGAATCAGAAAGCTGTGAGGTTACCTTTCTCATATGTCCGAGCTTTTCGTATTCGCTTAGAAAATCCGAATATTCCGATTTTAAGCTGGGATTCGTTTTATATCGACGATGAAGACTTCTTATTAAGCGCTCAGCAAGGTCACGAGAATCGCCGATTTCGATCGGAGAGCCTTTCTTAAACGGAAGACGAACGACATATCTCCCGTCAGGGCAGCGCAAATGCGTTGTGAGAAAATGTTCCTCACATTGCTGCTCCTCAGGACTTAGTAGAGTTTGCTGACGAATCTTTTCGATTTCCCAGAATCTTCGAAGTTCTTGCTCGAGAGAGAGCAAACTCGAACAGTGTTGAACTGTTATTGTTTGACGCGATGCAATCGAAGCAGACGTGGGGCCGGAAAGCACCCAACCGAGAATCGTATTTTGCGCGATTGGTTGCCCGCTGGTTTCCTTACAAATTTCATCCAGAAGTAACTCGCTATAAAGATCGGCGCCGATAATGATATCAATGGGGTCCGCATTGAGAGGATCCGGATCTGCGAGAGTGAGATCGGCGAGATGACTCCAATTAATATTTGATAGCACCGGCGACGAAGAATAATTAGTAAGCGATTTTAAAGTTAACGCTGTTGTGGTTAAGACGGGATGAGATTTATCGAATGGAGAGATTTGAATGAGCGCGGCATAAGAACAAGTTCCAGCGTCGACACATCCGACGGCTGAAATTGAGATAGGCATTTTGAGACGGCGCAATCTTAATATTTGCCTAAGTCGTTTGGTGATGAATGTCATTTTTGACCCTTGGTCGAGTAATGCTCTCACGACAACAGAACGACCCCCGGCTGATCCGACCTTCACGCGAGCCTTCGCGTCGTCAGCAGAACTGGAGGACAAGAGGGCAGTTCGGCGGTCGAGAAAAGCACCATAATTGACGCAGTAGCATTCGTCTCCGATTGCGAAGCTGCGGTTGTCGCAACGGTATTGTCGTTTGAAGATGAGACCGAGTCAAGGTGGAGCATTGAATGATGTTTTTTCTGACACGTTTGACAAGATTACTTACTCGGACAAGATTGCACCGTGTGTTTTGTACTCAAACTGTTTATACAACGACCAGCTTGTTTGATAATCTCCAACCGTTGACTCGAACTTTTCTTAACAAATTTCGGACATTTATTTATAAAATGAGTTGCTTTACATATCGGACATGATAAATTCGCGAAAGTCGATGCAGTGGCGTTCGTTATTTTTTGCGATCGCGTGAGTTTCGTAGCATTGTGAAAATCTAATTCTTCGAGCGCGCGAGCGCGAGATGCGAGAAAACGATCGAGATCTTCGTACGTTGGAAATGTCGGATCATCGCCTCCTTTTAATTTCCACGCTTTTCGCGTCGCGTTATCGAGCTTTTGTGAAACGCTATATACAAGAATATCGCTTAAAATTTCGTCTGCGGAGCGATTTAAATTTTTCAACAAAGCGATCGCACGATTTGCTTTGTCTCGAATCTCGTTTAACTCAAGGGCGGACTCGCGTGTAACGCTCGGTAAATTGTTTAATGCGGAGACATGTACTTCGATTAACCGACGTTTGTTTTCGTACCGTGACACAAGTATTTTCCAGGCAATGTCAAAGTTATCAGCTGTGATCGGAATATTTTTTGTCGATTCAAGCGCGCGGCCGGTGAGACTCAACGATAGAAAATGCATACAAGCGAACGCGGACAAGTCAATAATAATCTTTATTGATTCCTCTTAGGGATACAAAAACTTCATATCAATACAAAAATAATACAAAAATAAACAAAAATAAACAATTTCTTATAACTACCGCCTTACAATCTCTTCTCCTAACCAGCCCTACCTAACTTGTTTACACACACACCCGCCGCATACGCTCTCTTACTATCTACTCCGCAAATCCTACTCCTAATCTTTACCACTAATCTTACTCCTAAATGGACCTCCGCTTCCGCTGCATCTTCTCTTACTGCTCTCTCATTCTCCCTTTCTTTCACTCAATCTCTTTCTCTCCCTTTTCTCTCACCTTCTCTCTCTCTCTCTCCCAATCTCCTTCACTCTTTCTCCCATCATCACTCACGCCCTCTCCCTCCCCCCTTAATCCCTCCAACATTCTTAACCATCCCTCCCCCTCTCCCTCGACCCCCAGTACCTCCCCCACCATTTCTTGCCACGTATTCCCCACCCCCCACTTTACACATTCTTTCCAAACATGCTCCCACGTTTCCTCCTCTCCCTCACACACCCTACATCTTTTCCCTTCCTCCTCCTTCCAGTACCTCCCTCCTCATACCATTCTTTAACCTAAACTTTGCTACTCTTTGCCATCTACTCCCTCCCCAATTTTTCTTTAAGTACCCCGGAATTCTCTTTCCCTTTATCATCCCATACCATTTATTATAATTTGACCCCCTTATCCTTTCTCATCTTTCCTCCTGTAACTTCCTTTCTCTATTGACTATGTCCTCCCCCCTTAGCCCCCCTCTCTCTTAGTCCCTCTACTTCCTCTATCTTCCACCCTCTATTCTCAAAAAATTCCTTTCTCTCTTTCTCCCAACCTTCTAATATTTCCCCTCTCCTCGCTCTTTCCTTCATCTCCCCCCAACAATCTCTGGCCAATTCCCCTCCCTTTCCTTCTTCCAACTTACTCTCATATTTCCAAGCCCTTAACCCTGCTCTCCCTTTCAACATATCCCTTTGCACCTCCTTCCTTACTATATACCCTGGGGTCTTTCTCTCCACCTCCAACATCCATCTCAGATATCTGTCTTGCAATCTTTCCATTCCCTCTCTTTCCCTCCATTCCATAACTTATTACCGACCATATTAACCTATCAAATAACCATATTCTCCTACTCCAATCACCCCCAAATCTCCTCTTTCCTATACTCCAAACCTGTTCTAATAAGGCTGCTCCCTTCCTTATCCTTTCGCTTATATGCCCCTCCTGCCTTCCGTCATACCTCACTGTGTACCCCAAGTATCTAAACTCCTTCACTTCCTCTATCACCTTTCCTTTCCATCTCCAACACATCTTCTTCCATCTTCCTCCCCCCTTCCTACATCTCATCACCTTTGATTTTCCCGTATTCAATTCCAATCCCTTCCCGTCCAGATAACCTTCTAACTTTCCTATCATTCCTTTCAGACCCTCTTCGTCCTCCGCTAACACCGCTATATCATCCGCATAAGCCAACGTATATATTTTCCTCCCCTTAAGCCTTACTCCTCCCCATCCTCTCTTCTTTAATCTTTCATCCATATCCGCTAACAACATCGTAAACATGCACGGGCTCAATGGACACCCCTGCCTCACCCCTCTCCCTACCAAAAATTTCTCCCCCTCCCTATCCCCCACCCTTACCCTACTCACTGTTTCCTCTAGCACCTCCTCACATCTCCTCACCAAGCCTTTCTTCACCCCCCTTTCTCTCATTGCTTCCACCAAAATCCCCCTGTCCACCGAGTCAAAAGCTGCTTTTAAATCTATAAACAGAATCGCCATCTTTCCCTTCTTTCTATTTACCTGTCTATTAAATAATTTAGCACGTATACATTGTCAATAGTCCCCAATCCCTTCCTAAATCCCGCCTGACTCGGTGGCAATAAAACTTTTCCTTCCACCTCCTCCCTTAACCTTTCTGCTAACACCGACACATACACCTTATATGCTGTCTGAGTCAGCGTCACCCCTCTATAATCTTCGACCTTTTTTCCTTCTCCCTTTTTACCTATCGGCACAATTATTCCCTCTCTCCACTCTTCCGGCCACCCCCCCTCCATACCCTATTGCAAATCTTCCATAACCAACCCTCTACCCTCTCCCCCCCATACTTTCATACCTCGTTTGGAATCCCGTCCCCTCCATTGCCTTCCCATCCTTTAATTTTCTTAACACTCTTCCTATCTCCTCCCTCTTTATCTCCACTTCCCCATCTTTCCATCCCCTCCTCCCTTTCCTTTTACTACTTTCCACTCTACTCCACCTAACAGCCTTTTGAAGTAGTCATTCCATTCTTTTATCTCTATTCCTTCATTTACCCTACTCCTCCTTTTCCTTTCCCTATTTATTATTTTCCAAACTTGCCCTTCCGTCTTCGCCTCCTTCACTTCCTCCGTCCATCTTTCCACTTCCTTTCTCTTCTTCCCTTCACATAACAACTTATATATCCTCTTCTCCTCTTTACACTTGTCCCCACTCCCTCCAAGCCTTCTCCATCTTCTCAACTCCTTCCTAACCCTTGTTTTCTCCTCCTTACACTCTTCATCCCACCATCCTCTCCTCCCATTACCGCCCCTCTCCCGCTCCATCTTTCCTAACGCTTTCGTTATTCTGCCTTTCAGGTCTTCCCAATCTCTCTCTATCCCCTCCCTCTGCTCTTTCCTTTCACCAAAACTGACTGCAAATTACTTTCTCCCTTCCTCTGCCCATATCCACTTCTTTCTTCCCCCTAACCTTTTCCCTTTCTTCATTTTCTTGTCTATCCCTTCCCCTCTTATCCAAACCGTTAACGGATAATGATCCGAATCCACTTTCGCTTCCACCACCATTTTAACCACCTTTTCTCTTGCCCTAACATCTTCCACTACATAGTCTATTACCGAATCCCCTCTTCCCCCCGTATATGTCCATTCCTTTTCTTCATCCCCCTCAATATTTCCGTTAAAAATTTCCCATTCCTGTTCACTCTAAAATCTACATAACTTTTTCCCTTCACCATCCAAATTTCCGTCCCTTGATTTCCTTTCCTTTTCACCTACCTCCTCACTGTCTTCTTTTTCTATTCTCCCACCTTCTCTTCCTGTTCTGGCATTAAAATCACCCCCTACTAATGTCCTCACCCCCACTTCTTTTTCCTCGATCCAATCCCTTAAGTCTTCCAATTTTTTCTCCATATCATTATTCACATATATTCCTACTAACCTCCATAAGTCCCCTCCCAACCATACTTTAACCGATAATATCCCTTCTTCGTTCTTTTTATCTTTTTCTTTCTCTATCCTAATCCCTACACGCATCCCTACTAACATCCCCCCTATTGCCCTACCTTTTCTATTCCTTCTCTTTGCCCCTTGCATCTCCCATATGAACTTTTTCGGCAGCAGGTTACTTATCCTCTCCCATCCTTTTTCTTCTACCCATGTCTCATTTATAAACACAACATTTCAATCTTCTAACCCTTTCCAAAAATCTTTATCCTTATTCCTCAAACCTGCCACGTTCCAAAAAGCCACCTTAAACCTTCCCCCTATATATATCACCACCCCCCTTCATTCTCTCTACCACTCTTCTCACCACTTTCCTCTCCCTCCCACTCTCCTTTCTCCCTCCTTAGACCATCCCCCCATCACTTCCCCCTGTATCTGTCTATTTTCCTCCCTTCCTCTCTTTTCTCCTCTTGTTTTCCGTATCCCATCTAGCAGTACCTCCTTTTCTTTATCCCACCACCACCATTCCACATCTATTCTAATTCTTTCCTGCACTACCCATGCTCTCCTCCCCTTCTCCACCTCCTCTCTAGCTATCTCTCTCAAGCGCCATCTTAACCTTCTTTCTTCCCATGTTAAATCCTCCTTTATCAAAATTTTTTTAGCTTTCAATCCCCCCCTTCTTCTTAACATCTTCTTTTTCTCTTCACTACCTAGCTTTACTATTACCATATCTCCCCACTTCTCCTTCCCGGTTCTTAACTTCCTCAATTCCTGAACTCTAACTTCCGCCCCTATTTCTTTCCACACCTGCTCCACTCCCCATTTCAAATCTCCTTTCCAAGTTTTCACCCCCCTCATCACCACATTTTTAATCTCTCCTCCCTCTCCTTTCTTTCAAGTTTACGTTCCATTCCCCTCATCCTATTCTCCATCTCTACTCTTTCCCTCTCCTGCCTCCCCTTATCATTTCTCCTCTCCTCCTTATTTACCTTCATTCTGCCTTCCAATTCCTCTATTTTTTCTTTCCATTCCCTCCTTTCCTTCTTCCAATCCTTCTCCCTTGATTTTATCCGCTCCAAATCCCTCTTCATAACCTCTACCTCTCTATCCTGCCTCTCAATTCTTCCTTCCAGTATCTTTATTTCCTTCCATAAGTCCCTATCCTCCCCGCGCTCCTTTCCCCTCTCTTCCATCTGCATGCAATAAATATCTTCCCTACTCCCTTTCTTCTCCTCCGCCGCCGACTCCACATCATCTTTAATTCCCTTCTCCCACTCCCTCGTCGGCGATCTATTCAGCCTCTTTAAAGGCTGAAATACCTTTCTCTCCTCCTTTTCCATTTCCTCCCCTCTACCTTCCCCTGTATCTTCCTCTAACTTTCTTTTCCCCCCTTGACCCACTCCTCTATCTGACCACAACTACTAGATCTTTCCCTCGCCTTAATCTCTCCTATTTTCCCTTTTCCCCTCCCTGCCATTTCTCGTTCCAATAAATCATCCTTACTCGTGTCTCTTATTTCCTCTATTTTCTCACGCGCTGTCGCCACTCACGCCTCGCGCCACTATCACCGCTCCACTCGCGCTTCACTCTACTGTCTCTATACTATCTATGCCTGTCGCTAGTAATTTTCGCTTACCCTCTCTTCTGTCAGCCTCTATGCTTAACCTCTACCTTCTCCCCACCGTAACTTATCCTCTTTCCCACCTCAGCACTCCACCAGACTACTCCCCCCTTTCTCCCCCACTCCCCTCTACTTTCTCCTCCACCTCACACACACCACCCTCTCTTTCACTCTCCCTAATACTCACACACCTTCACTTTTTCCTACACTGTCACACTCACGTTCACACGCTATATCACCGGAAACGAAAGTCCTCGAACGCGGACAAGTCTTTATTTTGAATAATTAGCGACGAGAATTGATCCCGAAAACTTTCCCATTCTTCATATTTTCCCGAGAACGGAGGTATTTTAATGGGCGGCAGATGAGATAACGAAAATGATGAGATCACCCTGATTGTGCACCTGACCGGAAGCCTGGATGGAGCCCATGGGCGGTTTGATCTCCTCGAGACGTTCTGCCATGTAATCCAATGTTTCGTAGTAGATATCCTCGTGTTCATTAAATAGCTGGTCTTTATAGTATTCGAGGGATTCTTGTTTTGATTCCGGAACACAGCAGCAGCGTGGCGTGGAGTTGAACGCACTGCAACCACAGTTCTTTCAAAGCGGAAACTCGCGATCGTACTTTAGCACCAGTATAATTGTCCTTCCCGATTTTTTTAAATTGTCTAACGATCGAGAAATCGAGAGAAACAGCGATTGCTGCTTCGCGAACGTTTCATTCATTGTTTCGAATGATCAAATAAACTTCAGTCACAAAATAGTCCGTTGACAGTTCCGCACAGATTCACCTCATCCGGCTCGAAGGACCAAAATTATGTTCACGCGCGGAATTAATTATTCGATCTCAGCATTCGCGGTGACCGAATGCTGAGATCGCTCAGGGAGAGCGAGAGGTGAGCGACGAAAGACGTCGAGATTTGGACGACGAAGAATAGTGAGAGAGCGAAAAGGATAGAATGTGTTGTTTGTTTGTGCGAATGACTAGAAGTGAGACGTCGAGGAGACAAAGCGAGCGAGAGACGGAGAGAGAATGAGATTGAGGAAGCGGGAGGAGAATACTTAAACGATTAGATCCTCTTTTAAAATTTAACGTTTCTTTTATTAACTCTGTTAAAGTATATTCGATTGAATCGCTCTATCTGAATGCACTCGTGAACGCGAATTATAAGCTGGCGGACAGTGAGCGTTTAAACGCGGCCGTTATAGAGAGCCGCGGATGACACCAGCTTTGCCGTCGATGTCGAGTGTTAAAAGTTTAAATTTCAAAATTAGCACAATATATTAAGACGTGAACGCACAGCTTGGAGGCAGTGAATTTATACACGAATAAATCGTCTGTTATTGTCACTGGGCTATCGCACTTATACTCGCTGAGAGTTCACTGATCTAGAACGTTCATTTTTATAAAAACTCGCTTTTATAAATTACTTGCTTCTCGCTCGGTAGTTCTCGGAAGAGAGAGCAACCGGGCCTTATCGACCGTTCGAAGAAATATCGAGAAAAATTTTCGATAAGAGGGGGAGAAATTCGAGTTGCGTGATACCTTATTTTTCGGGAGTCTCGACCAGGCTTGTAACAGACAAGTATGAAGGCCCAAGGAAAGACGATTACGCGAGTACATGAAATTATACATACAACAAATTTTCTTTCTTACGTGTTAACAATTATTAATACAAAAAAAACAAATTTTCTTGTTAACGTAAACAATATGTGACTGCGTTTCATTTCCTTATCTTTTCCAGTCTTATACAATGACTGCAGATTTGAGACATTTGCTGCAATGGCATCTTCGGGTGTTAAGAATCGTGCTGCAAAAGGACACTTTATCTCCACAATTCCATCATCTCCTATTAATCCATCTGGCGAAGCGCCTAAAAATGGTATTTTAGAATCTATAAATAATCCGCAACGCTTAATATTAATATTCAATGCGCTTTCACGTGCAACGTCCTCGTATTTTATCCCATTGCACAGATTCCACATTTAGTTCTTGTGGATATATTATCGATTTAACTCTTGATGCGCAAGAAGTACTCTTTCTCATTTTACATATATGTATGTGTCCAAAGTGAGAAGCGGTGATCATTTTTGTACGATAATATCGCCAAATACCTTGCTACTTATTTTTCAGTTTCTTTTTCTATTGCTACTCGCTTCATTTGCCAATCTTGCAGCATATGCATGTGTTGCGTTTTTCTTAATTCTAATTCGGCTGATGTTGCATCAGGTTTATTAGCCTGCGGACCATAATCCTTATCTATCACTGCATGTTTTAAATTCTGTGGGGTCGATTATTTTTTCGTGCCATGTGAAGCTTGTGCGTTTATTTTTTCTTACTTTCCAACTCCGCAGCTATTTCTCTTGGTTTTGTTCCCAGAACATAGCTTAGGCGACTTATAGGCTCGCGACTGTTAAATGCGACTACTGCAGCATTACAACGCGTTTCGTATGAGCCTCTTAGACCAAAATTTATTCTATTTCCACCAGTACACTTTGATATAATAGAGTTAAAAGTTTCTACTCTGTTACTGTCTTTATTCTGCAATGAACTTTTATCATTCCAACTGAGATATTTTAATATATTTTGCAGCTTTTCGTACAGTCCACATCTTTTCAATTGTGGAATATAATTTTCTTCATTTTCTTTTTGCGATCCATCGCAGAAGTATCCTATCTTTAAGCATTCATTATGCTTGCCAAAAACGTGACTTATTACGTTATTTAGGTCCATTTTTAAAGATATAATCTTTTGCTGCATTATGCTCTGCTCCTCCAAACGGTACTGCACAGCTTTTGTTACAGCTGTTCTAATTCGAAGTACACGACTTCCAATAACACTTCTTAATTTTCCAAAACGTCTTTGTTTTCGCTATTTCTTTTATCTTTGTCGCCAAATTGCGCAGTAGGTAATTCCGACATTCTATTTTTGTTATAAAAATATTGGGGTACGGATTTGTCTGTATTATTTTTTTATATACGCTGCTATTTCCGTTCTCTATATATGTGGAATAAATTAATCCGCGCTTTTCTATGCTTGTCTTAAATCTTTCCATGATCGCGTCTGCTTCCATACTTGTTGAACTGCAATCTCTTCTCCAATTTTTGTAACATTTATGATTTGCAGGTTCTTTTTTAAGCTTCTCTGCTTTTACACAAACTGCACAATATTTATTTCTTACAGACATGTGCAGCACTTTGCCTGTTCGCACACCACATATTGTGCCTACACCTGATAAAGAATCATACCGTCCTGTTCTGTATGATCTTTTCGTCCAGCTTCCGTCACCTATTACTGCTATATGCGGTATTCCATTTATCACTTTATTGCGTTGTAATGCCAACTCACGTTCTTCATTTGCAGCAGCATTTATGCTTTCTTCAGCAGCTTTTGCGAATGCTTCGGCAGCAGTTTCATGACAATTTTCATAAGTTTTCCTTCCCATGCACTTAATATTTATAGCAGCGCAACTTTCTTGTAACTGTGTATATCCTACACCAGTTAATATAGCGCCAGCCACTGCCCCTGTATTTACGACTAGACTTTCCTCAGGGGACGACTCACTCCAGACAGAGCTTTCAAAATTGCACATTCGACACTTGAAAAAGAATAGATTTTTCAATCCGTACGCACGGGCACCGATAAACATCAAGTCGCGAAAATTGCATTCTATTCCGCGACAGTGGTCGTCAAATTTTTCATGCAGTTGTTGAAAAAGATATACAAAATCTTTGATACATTTTCCTGGCATACTGCCACTCTTTACACGACATGCATCTATATTGCCATCCATTATGAAAGTGTCCATTTCTCCAGTCTGACTGTCGTCTTCTAATATTTTTTTCCAATTCATTATCACTTAATGCGTGTGTTACTTGTTCCTCGTCAGTCTCTATTTCTATATCCATTGCAACTAATTCGCCATACATGATGACATCCTGCAAAGCTCGCTCATCTTTATCTACCTGCATTGTACATTCATGTATATCTGCACTTGTATTAATTTGTATTGTTTTGTCATTAATATTTTTATCTTTCTCTATTGCTTTTCTGCTTAAATTTTCTATTTGTTTTAATTTGTGTTGTCTTCGATAAATAAATACACAATACGGTGTGACGTTGTCGTCCCGACGCGCGTCCACCGCACCGTTTTATACAGCGTGGCGAGAGTCGAGCGATCGCGCCAGGCTCAAAAACCGAGATCCGTACCGAAATCTCCGGAGAGGCGAAAAATAATTATGAGGAATTAGTTTTAATTTCGTTGTACGTTTTATTTTTTTTACGACGAGGGGAGCCTCAGCGAGCATCCTGGCCAGCGGCCTTGACAACAGCAAGGAAACAAGTCGAACGATGGAAAATCACCGGAATTCGGGGACGAGTCCGCTTCGACGATTCCTCAGCATAATGATTATTTGGCAATCCGGGAGAAGGTCACGTCGGTCGAGAATATTTGTTTGGAAGCGAATACCGGCACAGGACGTCGGGAAGTAAGCGGACCCTCGCGGGACAAGGCCGCCTCGAGGAGCGGGCGGCGAAAGCGCCCTAAAGAAAAACGCGAAATTGTTCGCGAAGCCAGCGCAACCCGACCCGCCGACTTCCAATTGCGAACGGCGATACACCCTGCCGTAGGAATGTATTTTGCGGCACGCCGAAAAGGCGAAAAAGTCTGTCGAATGGATTCGGCAGATAAAGGCCGGGGGCGCGTAGGCCCCCCGGTACAGCGTTATGTTCGTCGCGCGGCGGCGATAAGCGGCGCGCGTACGTGATTGGTAGCGCGATTACGCACCCTGGGCATGCAGCTAGGAGCTGGGAGAAACTGAGAGCTAATTAACGTTGTCGCGGATCTTGGAAGCTGTTGGACGTTGACTTCACGGAGGCCCCTAAGGATCGAGGAGCAACCGGACCGGTGAGGCTACCCCGTCCTGAGTCTGTGTGGGCCGCTTACAGTGCGCCCGAGCCGCGTCGTTCTGACGTCGTCGCGAATTTTGTGTTAGTGAATTCGCGAGGGCCAAGCCCGTATATTAGCGATAATTAATATTCCGAATTTAGTGTATGCGACCGACGTCAAGCGGCGAGGGCTCAAGGATAATTGTCGTGACGGCTAAATGTTCTGCTTTTCGTCTCTCCGGGGCTTGGGATAGCGCGAATCGCTGCGGTGTTTGTTCTGCGCTTAACGATAAGGCGACGGTAAAGTTGCGATTTTCGCGCTCGGTAATCGTTCGTTTATCGCGCGAAATTGACGAAACCAGCGAAATTGTTGTTGTCGGCCCGCGCAAAGCGAAAACTGCGTCGTTGTAATTTTGCGTCGTTTGTGAATGGTCGTGGCAAAGTCAGCGCGCGCCTACGCGTTCCGGTTATCATTTAGCGTATCGTTACTGTGTGAATGTAATACTTTTCTTTGATTCGACAAGAATAGCCCGACGGCAAAGATTATATTGTACGTGTTTGTCGGTATCGGCTGTCGGTGTGGTTCGTGTATTGCTTGTCGCTTAAATAACTTCGTCGTTGTAATTGCGTTTGCCCGATTATAGGTGCGTTCGTCTGTCGTCGTGTGCATGTGATTAGCGAATGGTGAGGAATGTTTAGCGTCCGTAATTAGTCGTGGTTGAGAGATAGTAAATAGCGTTACGTTCGCGTTAGTGGGACGTAATGTCGTGCCTAGAGTAAATATTGTATGACGCGTTTCTCGAGCCTGTCTTCGCGTCGCGGTTAGCGGATCGCGATTTTGTTATCGGGCGAAGATCTTTGTCGGCTTCGTCCGAGCTTGTTACGTCATCGTCTTTCTGTCGCTTCGGTATAGTAATTGTTGTCGGATAATAATTGACAGTAAGGAAATCTACGATTGTCTGCGTGCGGGACGTCCGAGAAACGTCTCGCGGCCGACGCGTCTATCGGCCTGCGGTATAACGTCGATCGCGGCGGTAATTCGATACGGCTTCCGGCCGTACTCTCTAGCCGCTCAGCCTCGCAGCCTGAATTCACCCGAGAGAGCGTAATTACTGCACTCGTTACGACGCCTAATAATCGGACGCCGACTTGTGATTATTATTGATATTCTGTTTCTAATCTTATTGTCAATTGAGGAGTTCTTTTCAGAAGCCTGCTTATTCTTGCGTTATAATTCATGTTCAGAAGTAAGATTCGCTATTTCTTTTATTCGTGCTGAGTTTCTTTTCATCGCATACTAATATTTAGATGGTACTGCTGTTAGCACGTTATTGTTTGCTACTTCATTCTGGCTGCTTATTTCTTTTTCTTATTGATTTTTCTATTATTTCTAATATCATTTCTCTAATAAACTTTATACTTTTCTCCTCATATTGCGTGGGTTGTTTTGTTGTCGATACCCGTGTGTTCGTTCGCCCGTTTCTATCGAGTATTGTTTCCCGTCGCGCCTCCTTTACATTTTTTCCATCCAGTCAGTACCGCCCCGCCCCTCTGCCGTTAGGACAGCTAGTCGGCCCGTAATATCTGAAGTTTCTGACCACCTTTCGGGGTATTGGTACGATTTATCGCGTATTCGTGAATTGACGCGTGCAAGACCGCGTCTGGCGCCCAATTCAGTAATTTTCGCGTATTAAGGCTTCCGGAGTATTACGGTTTGCGCGAAACGGTTTACACCCCTGTTCCCTGGGTTTTTTTTGTTTTTGACGACGTTAGCTTCCCCCCCGGGCTCGTCACACATCACGCGCGTCAGGACGAGTGATAATTCCAGTAAAAATAATACGTCGCAACACATATAATAAATATATAACACATATAACAGTACAGCTAAGGGACAATCCTTTTTATGAAAATATTTTAGGTTTCAAGAAATTACAAATTCTAATTGTTATAAGCAATTGAAATCTGTAATTTCATTTTTACCAAAAAGTACACTTAAAAAATTTTTAAATAATGTTATTTTAGTTTCTATTTTATTTTAAAAGTATACATATTTTTTTATTATATGGAGAAATGATAGACTATTTGTTATATATTTTTAATGACTGAGGCATCGCGCCGTGCTCGCGTGTCTGCCTCGACCAAGTAGCGCATTCCTTCAAAAATCTTTTGCAAAAAGAATGTAATTCTTCTTGTCAGAAAATTCTTATAGGCCCAGATTTCGGCGCTCTACAGCAAGCCTCACGGTCTTTAAGCCACAAATACTGTACAATTTTTCAAATGTAATATTTAAAAGGGAAATGTTATTTGTATAATTATATTTAACATTATAAATACCGGCTCATTTATACCGATTATCAAGAAGGCGACATAGGTCGGGCACTAATTGTAAGTCCACGCTGCCGACTTGGGTTCAATCCCTGTCCCTCGCACTTTTTTTTCTCATTTTTAAAATTTATTTTTTCATGTTAAATAAAATTAATTTAATCAACAATTTTGTTTTTTCTTTTAAATTTGCACTTTCGAAAGACAATTTTTTTAAATTTACTCACGAAACGACAATTTTTATTCAACTTACAACCTTATTATTTTATACATTTTACCCGATATAAAATGAAGGAAATAAAACGCCACTATTTGAATATAATTATAATTTAATAATTGGACAGGATCTCGGAGGATCAGACAGGATCGAATTTCGTTGTATAGGAATATACATTACAATAGGGAAATAGTTTGGAAGAGGCCAGAAACCGAAGTTGAGTGAAAAATTATGCATCAAACAAAATTATGAATGTAATATTTTTTGTATTAAATTATAACTATGTTAAAATAGTGGCGTTTTATTTACTTCATTTTATATCGGGTAGAATATATAAAATAATGAGGTTATAAGTTGAATAAAAATTATGTCCAGTTTCGGGTAAGACTTTCGTATACGATCCCCCTCCGATTTTGATCAAATTTTACAGGCATATAGTACGTACTAAATGAAGTCGAATGCCCAAGTGCTAACTTGCGGAAACGATTAATTCGTGAGATATTCAAATTTTTCTTATTTCGCTAGATTTTGGCTTTTTCAACTGCGCATGCGCAAAATCGGCCCTCTAAACAGCTGTATTGGTCTAACTAATCTAACCTAACCTATCTTCGTTATTTTATATTTTTTAATTTTTTTAATTTTTAAAAATTTTTTTGTTATTTTTCATTTGTTTTTTTTTATAACGTTTATAAAACCACGCTTCGCGTGGAAAGTTGCAATCCCATGTGGAACCTCATTTCGCATTAAAAAGTGTATGCGTGGAAGCAGTGTGTTCCGCCCCCCTGCGGGTGACTCCACTACCAAAAAACTAGACACATAGGCCGGTATTCACAGTCGAAGCTCAAGGTAATGCTCAAGACCGTCTTGGTGAAGATTGTCTTATTCAATTAAGATTGTCTTGAGATCGTAACATTTCATAGGCCTAGTTTACATCGTCGAAACGTTGGTACGCGTATTAAATTTGGTGCGCACCAAAGCTTTAGTACGGGCACGTTTACATCGAATGTACTAAGCATGTACTAAGTGAAAAATATAATACGAATTTAATTCATGTTGATTGCCTCCTACTGGTGGCATTGAGAATTGCAATTTAAGTTTATTTCGTAAGTGGTGTAGTATTTAGTTGAACAAAAACGAGAAAATATGAATAATAATACTGTGCCAAAGTGTATGGCCAGGTTTTTTATGTTTCAAAATATACAATATATTCGAAGAAGACGCATGATGATCATGATAAGAGCAAAACGACGAGCCTTATTACAACGTCTACTAAGGTTATGTTTGGAACAAAAATTTAATTTAATTTTTATGCGGAAAGTAATAATAAACAATCCGATACCTCCTCAAGTTATTATGACAGGCATACAATACAGAAGAATATGGATGAAAAAAAGAAGTTACGAATTTTGGGACTCTATTGTATTAAATCATTATACTGATTCGGAATGGCTCGAAAGTTTTCGGATGTCAAAAATGAATTTTTTTTTAATTGTGTGATTTACTCGAAGATGCATTAAAACCAAAAATGCAACTTTTGAAAGCTAGGGAGCCTGTATCTGTAAAGAAACAACTTGCTATAGCTCTGTATAAAGTTGCTAGTTGTTCTGAATACAGAGTAGTTGGAAATGTATTCGGAGTACATAAATCAACAGTGAAAAAATACCTTTACAGAGTTATGAAAGCAATTAATGAAGTTTTGGCTCCCGCTTATATTAATATGCCAAACCAAGATGAAGCTAAATATATTGCAATGCAATTTGAAAACATATCTCATATCCCTCAAATAATTGGTTGCATCGATGGAACACATATACCTATTACAGTACCAGAAGAAGGTTACAGAGATTTTGTCAACAGAAAAGGATGGACATCTTACAATGTTCAAGCAATAGTTGATCATAATGGAAGGTAATTGAAAGACATGATACAAATATACATATTAATAAGATAATGTCTATTCTGAGAATATATACAAATAACTGTATATTTATATTTACAATATTATTTACAGGTTTCGTAATGTCTTTGCCAAGCACCCTGGTAGTGTTCATGATGCTGCAGTTTTCAAAGATAGTACATTATACAAACACTCACAAGAAATAATACCACAGGTTTTTATCTTTGTTATTAATTCAAACACACTATAAATTATGTATTTGATTCTTGCCAGTAGAATCGACTTTCAAATGAATTTTGATTGATTATTCATTTAGTGCCTATGTTGACAAGTCTACTCATATCGATATGAATTTTTTTTCTTATCTGTACATTTTTGATATGATAAATAGTAGATGATAATATATGATTCAATTTTAATAATTGCAAAGTATTTGTCATATTTATTATTAATTTTATACGAGAAAAATGTATGTGTTTATTAATGTATTGGGTGTGTGTGTGTGTGTGTAAATACATACATTTCAGAACATATATATGTATATATGTATGTATATAAATATATGTTGATGACTGATTAATTTTTTTTTAAACTTTTATTTTATTATAGATGGAAAAACATGTAAACGGACAAGGAATACCTTTCATGATAGTTGGAGATCCAGCCTATCCACTTCTGCCATGGTTAATTAAGAGTTATTCTGGTTCAGTTTCACCTGAAGAAGAATCATTTAATGTCTATCTCAATTCCGCAAGGGTTTCAGTGGAAATGGCATTTGGAAGACTGAAAGCTAGATGGAGGATGTTACAGAAAAAAGTGGATTGTAACTATAAATTTGTACCTCAAGTTATAGTTGCGTGTTGTGTGCTGCACAATTTTTGTGAAGACAATAAAGACAGATTTCTTGAAGAGTGGTTGCAACTGGTTATTGAGTTAAAAGTATTTGTACAACCAAG
The DNA here is from genome assembly GCA_963971435.1 of Lasius platythorax. NCBI lineage: Eukaryota > Metazoa > Arthropoda > Insecta > Hymenoptera > Formicidae > Lasius > Lasius platythorax. Next base: position 20,980,387 of record OZ020536.1, on the reverse strand, counting down.
ACAACAAATAAATCGTGAACGAGACAATATACGTTCTACTATTATACGAGAATGTCTAAAAGATTACTTAGCTGCAAACTTCCCTCTTCGAAAAACACTATTAAGATAAACAATTTTCTTTGATGTATTGTAAAACGGAATTACTTTGTTTTTGGAGTTCTATTTAAGCTAATGTGTGTTAATAAATATGTATATATGTATATATAATAAATGTAAATATTAATAAATATTTATTTATATAACATTTTTTTATATTATTTAATATTTTTTTATATATATTTGAACAAGTTTATATTTTAATAACATTTTATCTAAACGTATTCTAATAAACTTAACATTTATAATACTTTGATTTCAGTACATTAGTTATTAAATTTTAAACTAAATATATGCTATAACACTTTGGTTCATCTTATAATATATCTACTTATATATACTTACTTATACTTATATATACTTTCATTTTTGTATTGCTTGTCAGTATGTTTCAACAAATTTTCATGCCTTTGAATTGTCGTTGTTGTTCTCCTTAGTAATGGTAGAAGATGTGGATGTTGACGCCATTGATTTATTTAGTTGGCTTGACTCAATGATACTTCCTTCTTTTATCTATTAAACGAGATGTTATATTATGTAAGTATTATATATATATATTACTATAAAACGTGATTTATATAAGCTGTATCCGTAAACTTAACGAATTCAACTGTAATGGTTTAGAAGAGAAATGGTCAATTTTGTCAGATTCAATGGAATTAACCAATTCGTTTCTCAATCTTTACAATTAAATTCGTCAAGTTTGTGAATGCTGCTTACGCAAATCTCGCTTAACACAGGACTAATTTTATTATAAACATACTGGGACAATTTTGACATGTTGTGGTAGCTTATAGTTTGTTGACATTCCATAATTTTGAGTCATAAAAAAATTTTGTGGCATTCCATAATTTGATGGAGAAGCTTGAGAATTTATTGCTTGCAACGCTTGCACAAAAGATTGCATTTGTTCTCTTTGAAATGCATGTTCCTTCTCTATTATTTCTTTCTCCCATAATCTTTGGTTTTCTATTTCAACTTTTATCATCTCTTTCTGCATTTCATTCTGTTTTATAATAATATCTGATAAAAGTTGTTGTTGTGATTGCATCAGATTCTCTGTATAGTTGTCTAGAATAGTTTCGTAGCTTTTTCTACCTGTAATGTTATAACTATATTAATACTTATATTTATCTGCTAATATCAATATCACATAACATTGATGTACAATCTACATATATTATATGATGTAGAATTTTATCAACGATATATGTATGTACATTATACATTTAAAGTTAGTATTACATTAAAATTGCAGCTAATTGACTAAAAACATCTATTATTTAATAGCGCTATACCTGAAAACTTATTTAATCCACGTTTCTTCTTTTTAGGAGGTTCATTGCTGATAGTTGAACTAGACTCACTTTCTTCTACGATCTCACTATCATTCATACTTGAACAATCCTCTGTATATTCACATGCTGAAATCATATTCAATTAATTATTTCTTTACTTTAATAATGATTATGTACAGTATCGAACGTTTCAGGACTAGGATTCTGAGTGGATGTTATACTACGTTAACTAAGTTTTATGTTTTACTTTCTCTTATTTATTAGTTTTTATTACAGATTTTGAAACATAAAAAGATGTACTTTGTATCATACACTCAGGATCCCAGACCGTTTTCTAGGCTTTGAGTACAAATTCGATCAAAAATTCAAGAATTTAAAGCATTTAAAATGAATTAGCTAATTTTATTTATATATAAATTAATTATGATACTTACATGATTCATTTGGGATATTAGTAGTGTCGATTCCTGAAGAATCGTTAAGAACTTGCACATTTGGCCGAGTACTATACAAAATGTCTACTTGTTCATAAAATGGACAGGTTTTTCTTGCTGCACCACTAACGTTATTTTCACGTTTACATTTATAATAAGCCAGTTTTAAATTTTTTAACTTCAATTTCATTTGTTGGGCCGTTTTAGAAAAACCTTTTTTTTCCATATCCTCTACTAATGAGTTGAAAATATCTACATGTTTATGTTTCTTTCCGTCCATTAATGAAATTATTTGTCTGTCAATACATAACTCTAAAAATGTTCTGGTTTCTTCCTCTCCCCAATTAAATCCTTTTCTACAAGACATTTTTACTTAATTTGAGAGCCATAAGTCACACCGGTTTTTAGCTTTTAGCATTGAGGTTATGCTCAATGCTAAATTCCCCCCAAAATGTGTTTCATGCGTTTACATCGTCATTTGTATCATTTGGTACGCGTATCAGTTTAGTACGATACTCCTACTTGATACGCTCGTACCAAATTGATTCGGCAGCGTTTACATCGTGCGTACTAAATATTTAGTACGAATTTGATACAAATATAGTACCTGATACGCGTATCAAGTGCACGATGTAAACTAGGTCATAGTCGCGAAATAAGACGATCTTCGAGAAGAAGTTCTTCCTTGAATTCTTATTTGATTTAAAATCGTCTTAACGAAGATGTTCTTAAGATTGAACTTATTTGCTATTCGGCTATTTCCGTAATATTTCTGTTGGATTCTCCAATAGGAACATAAAGCCATCGTTAGAATACATCGGGCCTTTTTACGAACGCATCCAGAATTCAGACTCTCATGCCATGCGTGGCTTCTATTTTTCTAGTCAGTCGCTACCAGTCGCTACTGTTCGCTGCTCAACCGTCCACAATTGTCCGGTCGTTAGAGCTTAAAGACAGACTAAAACTATCGAAAAAAACAATTGTTCGAATTTACACTGAATGTGCGGTCACGAAGCGAGAAAAATCAAAGGCGGTTGAGGTTCGTGAAAATTGAATTGCTAATTTATGTCTCAATAAATTTTAATCTTAATCAAGGAACAAAAGGGACTAGTACAAAGTTCACAAAATTTCAATGAGAATAGTAATACAGTTATTATAATTCCTTTTAGATACCGAAAGCCGAATACAGTTTAATGCCGAGTTGTGCCAGAAAAGTGATTTTTAATTTGCGAAAGTGCGAGGAGAGTGCTTAAGAGTGCGATCGAACGACTGCGACCGTCATCTCTCGCCGTGGCGTTTTATTGGCTCTGATCTTCTGGAAAGTTCCTGACCGTTGTTCGGTTTTGTTATCCGTTAATGCGCGAGATGGAACCTTCCCGAAGTTCAGAGTCAAATTCTACGAATTGGAGCGTGACATCTTTAACACTTTGGCATGTGGATTTCGCCGATTGGGCGCTCTGACAAGAGCAGCCGACGCTTTCATATGTCAATCGCGCACGTGAGTGCGCGCGCGCTGATTGTTACCCGATCACACGCGACGGGCTTCGCGACAATTCGTGTAGCGCGCTCAATTCGAATGCGAATTAGGCTACTCGTGTAGAATCTCTCTCGATTCGGAACAACAATATTATTATATTAATAAATTTTTTAAGTATTATAATTAACAAACTAAGTAAAACGTTTGGTTTAATAAAATTTTTTACTTAAAAATTTCCGTAATTGATATATATTTATTCATAGAATGTCGTGCCGCAAAGAAAATGTAAATCTGAGCAAAAGTAAACATTACACAACATTGGAAAAAAAAGTTTTTTTTGCAAATACTCGAACGGTATAAACATATTATTGAAATAAAGAAAAATGATGGAGCCACTTTGAAAGATAAAGAAGTGGCATGGACTGAAATATGTGCCGCTTATAATGAATCCTCATTAATCACACAAGAGGTTATAATTATTACTAAGAATGAAACGTTTTAAGCATGTATAATAATAAAGCATGTATAATTGAAAACAATATTTTGTTACTAGAGGCCAGTACCACAATTAAAGAAATTATGGGCGAATTTAAAACAAGGCCAAAGAGATGCTTTGACTAAAGAAAGACAAGCACATATGGCAACTGGTGGAGGACCAGAAATCTGTCAAACTACTGTAGATCCTGACATTGCAAATATAACTCCACACTTGATGAAAACTGCACCATGTCAATTTAACTCAAACATGACTGAATTATGTTTGAATGGTGAGTATATTAATTGCAATTACATTTTGATATTATACAGTACACTTGACAATTATATTTTGTTTGTGTATTTTAGAAAAACGCGATTTAGCATACGAATTAATATCTACTGATCAGGATACAAATGTGTTACAAAACAAAGATGACAATGATGACTGCCCAAGTAACACGCAATGGTCACAGTGACGTCAAATTGACGTCTTTTGGTCAAGTGGAACATGTCACGCGTGACGTCTTTTGGTCGCAAAGTTTGACTTATTATTGACGTTATTTTGATGTCATTTTGGCGATACAGTGACCACCAATAAAAGGACTTTTACAGTCTCAAAAAGGTAGGAAACGTTTTTTTTTACAATAATTATAAACAAAATATAAAGGAAATAGATATTTATTAGAAAATTCCAATTTAAATTAACATTTATGCCTTGAAGCAACAGGATCAATCACAATACAAATTAGTCTGTAAAATGTTAAAAGATTTATAATGAAGATATCGCTTATATTATATATCTATCATATAAAGTTAATATCTCACTTTAAAATCTATTAGTTACAGAGTTATAATAAATGTTTTTCTAAAAAAAAAAAGATTTCTTATTAAAGCGTACATTTAAATTAAAATTTAATATACTTATAAAGTTAAATTCACATATACTTCAGTACTTTTGCAAAACTTTGCATAACAATCTATTACATAAAAAGAACTATGCATACATTTTTATAATAACGAGTATAACATATGAATTTAAGCACTGCGCCTAAACCATAAAATAGTTTTTGTTAAGATATGCTGCATAAGCAAAGCTATAATTAATAACTAAAAATTCTTATAATTGCTTATATCATAAGCAAAGCTGTAATAAATAACTAAAAATACTCTTTGACATAATGACTTTGTCTGATCACAGCCCAAATCTTAATTTAAAAAATTAAAATTATAATTGCTATAATTGTTATTTTAACCGAGAACTTTAATAATAATAAGAGTAAATATAAAACTTTATTAATAATATATATTCTAATTTGGTTTAGAATAATTGTAAATAAAAAGCTTAAAATATAGAAATAAAAGTGAAATTAAAAAATGCACCGGCCTCATAAGTAAATCATATTTCTATTAAAATCTCTGAGCAGATGTGTTCAACTATCTCTTTAAATGTTTAAGTGCCTCTGGTAACTCTGCTTGTTCAAATTTTTTTAGAACAGCGCCTGAAAGGATGTGAACTTTGTAACATGAAAATTCGCATCATATCACTAATATAATTTATTATGTCAATATATCTACTCACATTGTATAACCTCACATAAGCGAGTGGACTCAAAAGCGATTTTGGAATCTAAAATGTTCCTTTCCAGCTGATGCATCGAGCAAGATTATTTGGGATAATCTTGACTAAAATAGAGCGAATAGCAAGATTTATATCACCAGTGGTAATTGCCATGCGACCCGCAAGATAATTAGCCTGTATGTAAAGAAAAAAAGATGCAACTATACGAATAGGTAGATAGACATAATCAAAGATTCATAATTCATGCACATACCATACATGAAAAGTTAACACTCGATTCAAGAAAATCTTCCATCCGGTCCAATGCATTAAGAGTTTTAAGGGAAAGGGGTGGCATATCTTTTGGCCAGGCCAAAATATCCTCCTCTGGAAGCAGTTTGCGGACAATTCTATCTAGAGTCATATTTGATTCATCCATTTTAGAACTCAATTCAGTAAGAATTTCGATTATAACTTTTATGGCATTACTGTTTGAAGAAAAATCTTTTAACTCGGTAGATTTCTCTTCTATAAACAAGATTAAGATGGTTATTTGTTGGAAGTACATGCGAATCATATAAAACTACATTTTCTAATCTTTTTGATACATACTTTCAGACGTTGATTCATTGTCATAATTTAATTGTGATTCAGTTGTATTCATTTCCGCATTAACAGCATACAGTGTTGCTGCAACAAGCAAAGCAATTGCAAAGAAATTCAACTTTTTAACAACATAAAACAATTCCCAAAAATTAAAAAGACTTACATTTTGAAAGGCCAAAATAAAAATATATGTTTAGAATCTAACCTATTTCTTGTGAGATATAACGCAGTAGGCATGCATGTTGAATCAAAATCACTTTTCAACACCAGCTTTAATGATTTCAAAATCATTATTGTGTAATGAAAAATACTTACCGGTTTAGCCTGCATGATTATGAAGCATAAATTGTACGTAATGAAAATATAAACCGAATATAGCTGCAGAAGTTCACTCAAGTTCACTCATTCTGGCGCGCGCGGTTTATTTGCTGCCGTTACGGTTAACTCTGCTCAGGTTGAAAAGATGGCGTTGTAACTCATATTACAGTAGTGATCCTCCAGGGAGTGATCGGAATAATCGTCGCCATATTGTTTCTAAAGCGGAAATGGCATGTCAGCGGAAAAATTCAAACGTGTTTCAATGCAAATATGTATATTTTATCTATTATTATTATGAGAATAAAATATTATTGAAACATTATGTACAAAATTATTACAAATATTATCAAAAACATTATTAAATATTTAACTTTAATTAAGTAATTGGTAATTTTTTATCGCTAGTCAAATAAATTCAAATAGAGAAAATTTTTTACAACTTGACCAATACCAGCAAATAAACGGGCGAAATTGGAAGAATATTTTTTAGGGAGAACGTATCTCTTGGTTTGAGATTACAAGATTCCCTTAATCTTCTTCCAACCATACCGTGAATAAATAGGCTAGAAAAATATAGGTCCGAAAAGTCGCTGAAGCAGGAATCGAACCTGCGTCTTTTGCTTGCCGGGCGACTGCTTTAACCATCTAAGCTATTCAGACCCTTTCGATCCTATATTTTTCAATTGCCTTTTAATAGATGTTAGTAAACAATAATTTGAGAACGTTTTACCGGCTCTCGACGGTGAAAGATGTAAATTCTAATATTGTGTGTTAGCTCCATAATTAGGTCCAGGAGCGAATTAAATTAAGTAATTGGTAATTTTTTATCGCTAGTCAAATAAATTCAAATAGAGAAAATTTTTTACAACTTGACCAATACCAGCAAATAAACGGGCGAAATTGGAAGAATATTTTTTTATTTAGAATATTTTATATTTAGCGACTTTTCGGACCTATATTTTTCTAGCCTATTTATTCACGGTATGGTTGGAAGAAGATTAAGGGAATCTTGTAATCTCAAACCAAGAGATACGTTCTCCCTAAAAAATATTCTTGGAAGAAGATTAAGGGAATCTTGTAATCTCAAACCAAGAGATACGTTCTCCCTAAAAAATATTCTTCCAATTTCGCCCGTTTATTTGCTGGTATTGGTCAAGTTGTAAAAAATTTTCTCTATTTGAATTTAACTTTAATATTTTATATTTTATTTTGTGAATTTATAAATACATTTTTTTTATTAATTTAAAACTTATCAAAAGTCTTTGGTTAGATGTTAGATCATAATAGAACATATGTAGAAAATATTATGTTATTACGTAATGTTATTACAAAATATTTTTAGATAAAATTGTAATATCAGAAGTTTATCTCAGTAATAGGAATAATACAAAGAAAAAGATAAGAAGATATAGTTTGTAAAAAGTAAGTTAAAGAAAGAAAGTTAAGATTTGAAAATTTGCTTTATTGATTACATAATGTTGTATAGCCTCAAAAATATTAAAAAACGTTTAAAAAATATATTGCTTGATATTATAATGATGAGAGAAATTATTCGTGTATAAAATTCTATAAAAATGTATATAAAAAATATATGTTAATGAAAAAAAACAGATATAGTAACTCAAAAAAATATATATGTAACAAAAAAAAATTTTTTTAATGTATATATAAAAAAACTGTTAAAAAATTATCGATTTGTGTCAAATTAATGTGTATAATATAAAAAAAATTTCACATTTTTTATAATATTCACAATATTTTTTTTAATGATGGGTGTATATTGATAGCAGACAAGTTGAACTTGGTCCAGGAACCCAATCTGCACGACTAACATTCTCTATCCATATTTTTCTTTTTTTGCTTCTCTTGGGAATCTGCACATTTGGTAACCTTTACTTGATGAGTTTGTACAATAATCTGCACTACAACCCGTCATATTTTTTTTCTGTGAATAAAAATTATCTATTTAAAATAATTATATAGGTTATATGATATTAAACTATGCAAATAGTCATGTAAATTATAACTTTAGCTAGCTTATATATTCTTTTATATTTTCTTTATAAAGTATTAAGCTTCTTCAAATTCTTATTTTAATAATTACTTACCTCTTTGCAATTTGTATAATTTAATCAAATTTCTGTTGAAAGTATAACACAATATAACCTCTTCACGTTTTACACACTCACTCTATCCTCTATCTCTCTTACTCGTTCGCTCTTTCTCTCTCTGTTTCCGGTTTTGAAACAAATGGCCGCCGACCAATAGAAAACGATACCGCTTATTCCGATCACTCCCTGGAGGATCACTATATTACAGCTGCCTCCCATGCATGCATGGCAGCACTATCTATCTATCTATCTATAATATATATATCTATATATATATATATATATATATATATATATATATATATATATATATGCATATTGCCAAAAATCTGAATATTATTCGAATTAAGTACTGAAAATCTATTATTAAACATAAACTATTTTTATAGATTTTTAAAGTATTACCGGCCAATAATAAATAACGAAACAGTAATAATTAAGCTAAGATAATTAAGATAAAAATAAAAATTCGGAAAGGACTATAATAATTTTGAAACAAAGAAATATTTCCTTAATCATTTTTATTACAGGCTCCTCTCGAATCCCAAGTAGAACAGCAAGTCACAATACAGTCAAAATGATGTCAAATTGACGGCAAATTGACGATTTCAGGTCATTTTGTCATCATTTTGACGTCATTTTGACTTCATTGTGATTTTCTATTCTACCAGAAATATATTTATAACAAATTATATAATTTGGAAAAATAGTCACAAATTGGTCAAATTTTAGTCACTGAGTAAAAGATGATGAATTCTCAGTCAAAATGACGTCATCTTGACCTCCTCGTGATAATCGAGTGTTACTTGGGTGTGTTGAAAATGAGATATGCAACGATACAGTTATACTTTCAATTGGTATTTATTATTTGTGTCATTTGATAGCATATTGTGATAAAATTATAGTCTGTTCTTTTAAATTAAACTTTATGAATCATTTATCTTTCCTTTTTTTCACTCCACATCAGAGAGAAAAAGAGAAAAGATGAACAAAAAATCGGGTGCAAAAAATTTAGTTAAAAAAAGAACAGATATATTTCTGCAACATGAATATGAAAGAGAGTAACAGAAATGTATTTGTTTTGTAGATATAACATTACCATTGGATACAAATAATACAAACATCAACAATATTTTAGACAAAACATCATCTTCATAGGAAACAACAGCAATTATGGATTCAACTTCAAGTTCTACAAATGTAAGAAAAATGCGAAAAGAAAAACGTTATATAAAACAGAGAGCTGCAATGCATGAAGTATCACATGAAATATCATGTACAGAAGAAAAACTACGAATAGAACGATTAAGACAAATAATCAAACAAGAGCAGCAACTTGCAAATATAAAATTGCAACATGAAGAAAAAATCGCTAAACTTAAGGAAGATCATGTAGAAGAAATTAACCAATTAGAAGTAAATAATTTAAAAGAAATACATAATATTCAAGTACAAATTAACACAAAAAAATTAAAGATTTTAAAATATGATTTAAAAATAAAAGAGAATAATTAAATTTTAACATAGATTCCAGATTTATATGTTATTAATAGTTTTGACATTTTACTATGTGTTTTATTTATTAAATAATAATTATTTTTGTTTTAGTAAAATGTTCTATTACTGTTCTATTAAAAGGAAAAAAAATAAAGAGATATATATTAATAAAAAGATATCGTTTATTCATTAAAATATACACTTATATCATTGAAATAATCGCTCAATGAGAGCATTTCGAACAATGAAGCCCTCTCCTGGTTGCCAGTGAGGTTCGTTTATAGGGACAGCTTCATCAATATCAACATTTTCTTCTTCTTCTTCTTCCACAAGTATATCCTTAAAGATCAGGGATAAATTGTGAAGAACAGCACAGGCAATCACAATTGTCGTAGAGGTTATGATTTTTGTTGTGACTTCTCTCGATAAACATGGAAATCTTCGTTTCCATATACCAAACGTTCTTTCTACTATTCTCCTGGTTCTTCCATGAATTTCATTGTACCTGTAATACAAAATATTATTTTTTTATATAAATTTAATTTTTATAATTATAACGATTTATGTATAATTATAATCACATATATAGAATAAAATTTGTACCTTATTTTCTCATCAGTTGTAGGATTAACAATCGGAGTAAATAAAAAAGGTAACGCTGGGTATCCAGCATCTCCAACTAGCATACCCTGTAATTCCCGTTGTGTATATCTCATATAAATCCGTGAATTTTGAAAAATTCTACTATCATGCTGTCCTCCCGGCCACTCAGGAACTACCCATACAGCACAGGTAGATCCTGAGCATGTACGCAGTATATCGCAAACGTAGATTGTGTATATCCCATTAATATTCGAAATACGTACTACGACATTTTGAGAATGTGCGGAGGATGTTCCTATGTCTGCCCTAGAAGCCTACTCAGTATATACTGAGAATATTTTTTGGTATATTATAAGTATATTAACAAAATATTTTGATTGCATTACCAGTATCTACTAGAAATATCTCTTGGTATATTATCAGTATATTTGTAGAATATTTTAAGCATATTACTAATAAATTATATATGAATATATGTAGAATATAGTTGGAATATATAGGTGTAAGATAAAAAAATAGATTCTTCATGTAAAAAATAAATAAAAATGTGAAATTATTTAGTTTATAAAGAAAGCTTTAGACAAAAAATGTTATTTCACACTTTTTATTTATTTTTATATGAAATATCTGCTTTTTGATAAAAAAAGCTTCTCTCTCGTTTTTATATTGCACACATATTTAATACACATATGCTAATAAATTTTCTACATTTTATAAAATATTATTTAATATATTGTTATATTATATATTATATTTTCTGCATATATATTACATATATATTGCACGTAGTAAACAACGAAGTTCATATATATTGACAAGTTGAAACTTTAGGAACTACCAAAATATATATCTTGTCTTTCAAATATCACTTTTTTCTTTTGCAGCGCGTTCTTTTGCATGGGCTAACCATATTTTTATCGGAGCTGATATTTGATCATCTGTTGCATCTGTATGAGAGTTTCTTATTACACCTGAAACGTATTAATTTTTAAACTTTACTAATTTGTAATTATTTTCAAAATAATTTGTTTAAATTTAAGTCGATTACAAAATGTAAGAACTAATTTGTTTTAATGTCAATATATAAATAAAAATTGCTTAAAATATCAATGTCAATATATAAATAAAAATTGCTTAAAATATAAATATTTGTAAAAAAATGTCTCTTTACTTAATTCAATTATAGTAATCATAAGTAAATTATTGCTAGATATATTTATAAATGTATATATTTTTATTTGTATACAAAATTATGCCGTTAAATAATTAAAAATTAAAAATTGCAATTCTGAATTTATTTTACTTACACATAATTACTTTGCATAATTGTAAGTTTGAGAAGATATTTTTCTTCTTTGCTCCGTAACAACTGTATTTCATTGCCAACTGATTTGTAAAAATCTGCCTCATAAGTCGAATGCACGAAGTTTTCGTATCTTGGCATACAATTCGGGCCAATTGTTTAATCTAAAATATAATTACATTGTTAATATCAGTTGGATGTTTTGCCTAGTGTCATTTATTGACTTAGTTTTACTTTAAAAAGCTTTCTAATGATGCTATAATGAAAATATACTTTGATGAAAAGTTGAGAAATGCAATAGAAAATTATTATGGAAGAAAACTTTAAATACAAATAAACTTTTACATAAGATAATGTTAATATGTTAATCTTAAAGTAATATGCGACTTTAGAATATTTGTAATAAAATTATCTTGTATATTAATATTCATCTATCTATAATATATATTATTTTTTTAACGTTGCAAACGTTTACATTCACTATATTATCCAGTTGTTTTATAATATTATTGAATTACAATTATTTTTAGAAACTTATTCTATGTAGAACATCAGAGATATAACTGAAATTATTCTATATTTAAAATTATTTTATAAAACAGAGATATAACTTACCATATGTTTTCTATAAGTTGAGTCGTTGTTTAATTTTGCTTCCACCGCTTCAAGTTCATTTTCATTTTTGAGTGGTAGATTTTGGAAAATATCTTCTTTTTCTTCTGAATCCAAAGTACCAACTGACTGTTTCTGTACACTAGCCTTTTGATATCTTTGGATTATATTCATTTTCATCTCCAAGGTTATCAGTTTTCTAATAACAAATCGGCGAAAATTTTCAGTTTCTGTAAATGTCAATGAAAATATTGTAGTTATGCTTATATGTATAGATAAAATGCGAATTTTACACAATTATAATAAAAATTCACAATACGAAGAAAATGTGACAATACTAGACAATATTACGCAAAAATGAATATTATATATCAAAAGTATATTATAAATATAAAGTATATTATAAAGTACATTATAAAGTATATTATAAAGTATATCTCTCCTAATTCAAATAAAAAAACAAATATAAGTTAAATATATCTAATATACCTAAATCATCATCAACGTTTAGATCGGCAGTTTGTTGCTTGCTTCTGGTTGACAAGTTTTGTGATTCTGATTGTGATTCTAAAAATAACAAAAGATTTAATTGTAATAATATTAATTATCATGAATATATTATACATTAGATAATAGAAATCCTAAAAGGGATTTCTGTTATCTAATGTATAATAACATCACGAAAGTAAGTGTAAAATTGAAGTTATGCATATAATATAGGTATACATAGTTATCTTAGTGCACATAGTTATTATTGTAACACTTGTTATATTTTATAATTTATATTCATATTAAAGAATATATCAAAAAGCATTAGTTATTACATTAATGCAAAATGTAAAAAATGTGATAAAATAGTATACAAAGTATGATTGAATGTCATCAAATTTTATTGATATATCCTATCAGCATTAAAAAAGAAAATAAATTTTGCAACTGCTGGATAATTAATAAATCTGATTGATACTGATTTTGAATCTATCAAAAAATAAAAACTATACACCAATCAGCATTATTACAAAGCGCTGATTTGTGTTGAATGTAGCTATTATTTCTTTATGTTTATTCTGTATATACATGAGAACTGAATCATGAAGACATTTCTTGTCGATGATCTTCACAAAAGAAAAAATTGTGAAATTGTTCATCAAATTTTTGCATTCTAAAATTGTAAAAAAATACCATTCAATGTATCCATGATTACCTTGTAAATTATTATTGAAAGTATGCACGACATCTAATGTTGATTTACCAAAAATCATATATACCACATTCATATATTGCTGTGATTCTGAAAGAAAAATTTAATAATTTGACATCAGCTTATCTATTTTCATTATATTGCATTATTTCTTGATAATAATTTCCAAACTTCAATGTAAATTTATTTATTTTTATTCTTTCTATCTTTATTCTTTCCACTTTCATTATAATTTTAAGTTTCTGTTTTGTTTTAAAGAGATTATACTTACGGGAATCTTTGTTTGTCATTTTCTCAGAGCACGGTTCGACATCTTCCATTATGAACCTATTTTTATTTATTTTAACTTGTTCTTTTGCACAAGAGACATTTGCATTTCCTATAAATTAATTTTAATCTATTATATACTATAATCATTATATAATAGTCATTTTTAATATCTATATTGTTATCATTAGATTTTTACCATCTTGCCTAACTTTTCTTATTTCGCTATGGCTTATTTCAATATGTTTAGTCGTTATTTGTTTCTCCGTAATTTTTGGAACATTTTTGAATAATTCGTCTACTTCAGATAATTCATCACTAATACTATTCGATGAGTCACTCATTACTTTAGCGGCTCTGATTTTTCGTGATTTTTTTAAATAATCTTCTGTTTCAGTGCAGGAATTTATATCTGATAAGTCTTCGGCATCCTTTAATTTTTTTCTCGCCTTTTCATAGCAAGCTGAAAAAGAAAAACAATGTTATATTATTCTAATCAATCTATTAACGTTTTCGACTGGACCCGGTAAACCGCTAGTAAACCAGGTATAGTCGAAAACGTTATATCTCTTTGTGTACATCTTGGACTTTTGTAAGTTATTTCAGACCATTGAAAATGTTAACTCTGTTTATTAGAACATAATATTTTAATGTTTTCACTCGCAAATAATATATATGCATGGTAGCATTAATATCCATTTATACTTGAAATTCTCATTTCTATTTATAAAAAGTGGGAAGAATAAGTTAAAATAAATAAAATTCATATTAGTGTTATCATTTTTAATACTCGTATCTAATCTGAATCACTTTATTACTATACAATAAACAAATATAAAACAAATTTTTATTCTTTCTGAGAGATATCCCAAAATAATCCTTAAAGAAACAACGTACAAACCTATGTTGTAATATTTAAAAATCTATATATATTTAATATTTATTTTACACATTTTAATTTAATTTTAATAAAAAGAAAACCAGGAAGTATCACTTACAAAATGTCCCGAATATTTTGCTGACTGGGTGTTCCAACCATGTAGATTCTGGCTGTTCCATTAGTTTAACTGCTGTATCATATCGTTTGTTACTTGTATAATGTGGCCAAAAAGCTTTTTTTAAATCTTCGCTGAACCAATTATTTGGAATAATTTGGAGCCCATCTTCAAATTCAACGATTGAATACAATTTTTTTTCAGCCATCCTAGTATCATACCAATGCGCACATTACATTTCAATATGTAATAGTGGAAAAACTGCAAATTTATTATTTCCACAAGATAATTTTACATATTTCCTTATCACAGTTTCTAATGGCCACGATTTCAAATGTGACAATAAATGTACAGAATATATCCCAAGCAAAGAAGATGGACAAGGAACGTCAAATAGATCCTTTTTCTCCAAAAATTCATATCCTATAATCATAGGAATGTTTCGCTTTTTACAGTGCGCCACATTTTCGATACATATAATAGTACCATCGCTTAAGCCACAACAATTATTTGCAAGTGTTCCAGCTTTGAATGTGATTCCACTATATTTAATAATTTTGTATTGCGGATTATTGCAGTCAAATGTAAGTGGGCCATCACAATGTAATGATACTAGATTTGGATGTGTTAAAATAGAATCTGACGAAATATTTCGTAATAGTGGTATATCTAAGTTTATTTCTTTCTCAGTGCATCTTCGTACTACTTGTTGTAATGGTTTTTCGGATTTTCTAAGTAATTTCTTTAATGTTTGCATATAATTTTCAAATTTAAATGCGCTGAAGTTGTCAAGTGATCCAAATTTCCTAACATCGTCTACAAGATGCATTAGACAATGAACATTGTGTGACACATTGTGGGCTCCGTAAAGTTTTATAAATGTTTTAATAAAAAATAAAATTAGTTCTTGCGCATAGGATAAATATTCATGTAAATCTTTGGAAGACATAATTCTGATAATCACATGAAATAACAAAATGTGTATATATATTGTTTTTTAAAATAGATTTGAAAGCCAATGGCCCTGTATATAGTAGTATTAATCTGAATTCTGTGGCTTTCCATAACTTTATGCAATCCATCCCTCGTGGTTTTCTAGCAAATTCTGAAGGTATTGATGGTTTTAATTGTGTCAGTAACCGTGTAGAAATTTCTTTTACTGCTCTATTTTGTACACGATAATGTAAATCTCCATAAAGCCATAAATTTATTAATTTCCGCATAATTCCCAGACATACTAAGTGCATGTAGTCTAAAGGAACATTTGTGACAGGTTTAAAATGCGGAATTTTTAACAAGTTGCATGTTACATCTGGGTTATGATAATTATCATCAACCTTCTGCATAAAATCCTCATCTGTTCTAAGTGGCGCATCCGTTTGTGGAAAACATATCCGATTTTTTATGTATTCTCCTTCAGTAATGCACTTAGTGCAACTGGAATATCCTGAGTGTCCTTTTATACATAAAGCAAATGCTTTGGCTGGTGTATCACATATCAGTGCTTCAATTCTACATTGTATATTACGATTATCGATGTAAATACCATTCTCACATATTTCTATTGCTTCATTAACGAAATCTCGTAAAAAATCATTTGCGTCTGCTGGTTTTTCATTTCCATAGTAAATTCCGATGATAAATACATTGTTATAGGGAAGGACTGAGCCTAATATAGGCCAAAATTGTTGTTGTGACGACTTGGATAATGGTAATCCATCAATGTTTATACTTATTTTAACACAATCAATATTATCTTTTTGTAATGTCAATGCATCTGATATAACATTTAGTAATCCAAAATGATAGTATATTCCTGGTACTACTACACGTATCGTTTGTGTTCTTGGCGTTTTCAAAAGTGATCGTGGATCTATCGATAATGTCGAAAAACAAGAATGTTGTCTTAATTTCAGAAGTAGTGCTTTCAGAGCATTATGTTTAATTTGATATTCCGTAGCCCAGACAACAAGATCATTTTTGAAATTGCTGTTTGCCAAGTGTGCATTTTCAGATGTCACATGAGCTACTGATTCTTCGCAAGGAATTCTTGTAATGCATTGTGGGGAATTTAAATTGTGCTCATTTACATATTCATCTGTATTGAAATGTTCATAATTCACTAATATATCGTTATTCTTGTTCCCTTCATTAGAAACATTGTCTATTTCAATTACTTGTGCATCGCTTTGAATATCTGTCATGTCAGAATTAATTTCTAAGATATTTTCCACATTGTTCGTGCGTTTATCATTAATATTCTTATGTGATGGTACGGCAGTCATATTTAACACAGCTTCAGAAATAAATTCTGATTCTTGTTTAATCAATCTACTTAATTGTCGTTTTGATATATCTGAGATGTCCTTCCTTGGACGCTTTCGATTCATTTTGACTCTGTTTAAATACATTATTATAACCGTTATAGAGGGTTAATTTTAAATAATATTTTAAAAGTACAGTATTCTCAATACATATGTTGCCTCACTTAAATTTTAGAAATTTAATTGAAAAGGAATAACTATTTCAATAGCTATACTTACAGATATTTTGTATCATTTACTTACGTGTTCGCAGTGTATTTTTGACCGAGCTGTTGAGGCAGATTTCGCTTTTTATCGAGTCTTAAAATACAGGAACTCTGCAGGAAGCAGTCTGAACAAGAACTCTGAGGAACGCTGCAACATAAGACATTTAAATTACACAGATATCGATACTTGCAGACAATTGTGGTTTATGATTTTAAATGTTATTACATAAATAATAAACACTATCACTATGTAATGTATTCCTAACCCAAACTATAACTTTATCAATTGTTAAAGTGCTTCATTATTAATCAAATAATATCATTAATAAATATGATTTCTATCGCATATATTTTCTCATTTTTAATAGAGTGTAACTCTTCTAAATGGAAGAGTTACACGAGTGTCAACCCAAAATAAAGTATAATCTGAAATTTAATATTTCTTCTATTTATCTAAATAAATTATTCTAAATAATTCTAGCAATATATAATGAAAGCAAGTTATTGAAAACTTCTTATAAATCTAAATTATAACACACACATTCACGATTTTTTCTATACCTAAATCGAAGACAATAACTTTTGCTTTCTTCTCCATTTGCTTGGTGATTGAATTATAGTTTCATGCATGTGCAGAGTCAAACAAAATAAAATGAATGTTGCTAATATATCAATTATATTCTTCTTAAAGAATGAATAAAAATATTATAACCAATTATCGTTCTTGGAACACATAACCTACATTTTTCGGACAACGATTTTCCAAGATATTAAAAGAATATTAGCAAAAAAATACAAGTACAAATTTTAGTTTGATTAACGTTTGTATATATATATAATATGTTATACATATGAGCTGATCGTTTAAAAAAGATAAGATTACCTTTGATGTAAATAGCGTTGTTGCCCACGTGTATATGTGACTCCTCCACACTCCACGAATCAAACCGGAAAAGACCAACTATCTCCGCAATAGCATCGTCGCCTGTTTCTGTAAGATGTCTGCTAAGGCTGTGTTCCGAAATTCACTGGCAATACTGCCAGCATATCGTTATCCTTGTCTAACATTTGATGAACAACAAAGATGATGATATGCTGGCAGTACACTGTCAGTGAATTCCGGAACATAGCCTAATATATATAGCTATTAAACGCCGCGTAATATTTTTAATGTATAAATGTATATATTATTGCATAGTTACAATAGAAAATAATGTAACATCAACTTCTGTTATATTGCATATTCTTCTAAATTGTATATATATATATTCTGTTTGCTGGGAATGTTTCATACATTCTAAAAATATCCGATAAAAGAATGTAATATTGCTGATAATTAAAGTATATCCCGAGAATATTCGATAAATAGATCAAATATTACTGATGAGTTTCGTATATTCTAAGAATATCGGAAAAATAATATACTACAATATACATTATAGAGATATTATCAGTATATCTTTATATCTATAGTACATTCAGTATCAATTCAGTATATACGAATAATATCATGTGCTGTGTGGGTATATCCAAGAATTCTGTTCGTGGTCCAACAATAGCCTAAAAACATAAAAATAAGATACCTTATATAAATTCATAAAAATTTTGTTAATATTTTAGTATAAAATATTGAATTTTAAAAATTTAGATGTATAATATCAATATTTTAATAATGTTTGAAAGGAAAATCTGTAGATATATATCTGTAGATGTTGATATTATATATCATGTTAGTTTCAATTCTCTATATTCATATAATATTAATAATTTCGTAATTTAAAAATGTTGCTTCCGTCGCTATTATTCTTGAGAATTTGAATATATTTTATACAACTAAATTTGCTTATGAAAAATGATACATACTTGAACATTTAAAGAGAAGTATCCTTTTCTATTTCTAAATATTTCTTCGATATCCAGCAATCTTGTGCGTATTAAACGTACATGAGTGCAATCAATTGCCCCATTGATACTAGGAAAACCAATGGCTCCAGGACCATAGCCAATTTCTTTAAATAAACGTTGGTTTTCTGATTTTGCTTCTTCAGAAATGGGCATTCTAATATATTTATTAATATTGCTAGCTAATAAAGTTGAAACACGATAAATTATCCTTGAGATGGTAGCTTGTGAGATTCTTATCACATCTCCTACAATAAGCTGCAAAGCAAATTATTATTAATAATAATAAATACATTAAATATTATATTATCATAAAGAGTGCAGCCGAATCTGTACCAATGTAATCAGCTCGACGAATACTTTCTTCTGATACCCATTTCGACTCAAAAATTAAATACCAAAAAATGGTACGCATCTTGGCCGCACTCTTTATTATTATCAATATATTTTCTTTATTATTATCAATATATTATTCTACATATTACTTGTAATATATACCCAACTAACCTGAAAGCTTGTAGTAGCATAAAATCTAAGGCAAATTAATAACTGCATGACAGGAGAAATTGGCAATCCTCGATTATTTATTTTAGCGAGTCCTTCTTCTATTAACGGGAGAATTCCAAACATAATAGATTCTTTTGAAAATCGAAATCTTTTTTTAAACTCAATATCATTCCAAATATCAAAAGGGTTTTGAGCATATCGAATATATTTTTTTGGGAGCCGTATTTGTAATTCATCTTCTTCTTCTTCCTCTTCACTATAAAAATGAATATCTGGAATTTCTACGTTTCTTGGTTCTTCAAAATCCATTACGAATATGATGATTATACACAAGGCAAGCAAAACAACTAGGTTAACAACGTCTTAAGTCTACTTCGGACACGACTTGGCGAAGACCGTCTTATTCACTAACATATACGTCAAATAAGATAGCTTAAACTGACTATGAAATCATAATCAATAAGATAAGCTTAAGTACATGCTTATTAGGGTGAAGCGCGCTTGTATAAAGAAAAAAAATTTTTGAATTTTATAACGCCCGTAGGCGGAAAAAGTGCGAATATGTCTAAAACTAATATTTGGAAAATTTCAACTTGATCGAAGCTCATCTTCTGCCTCCAACTTTTGTTTGAAAATTTGATTAGGAGCAAAATATTGAAAATTAAAATAAAGACGCAACTGAAAATTTCTTGGAATTATTAACTCCATTTTCATCAACAGTCTATAAATCTTAATCATTACAACACTTCAGCATACTAAACCAATTAAACTATACCAGAGTAGGCCATTTTTTTACATGTAGGAACGCAGAATATATGTGTGTGTGTTCGTGTGTACGATTGTGCGAGACAGTGCTTCGACATTGGCGGCTAGGTAAGGCCGCAGCGAATAAGCGACGGACATCTGCGATTGTCTTAGTTATATTCGATTGTTATCTGGTCGCCCGGCCACGAATGCGCCCGGAAACAAGTCAGTCGGTTGACGACAGCGCATCTGAGCAAATATACGTTTTATCCTACCTATTCCACATACATATTCATTTTTTTCGTCATTGGTACAAGCAATAGAAGGGAGGCATTATTTTTATGATTTTTTCATTGCAAAAAAATTTGGTTTGAGAAATAAAATGCCAACTACACATAATGTTTTGAAGTGTCCAATTTTTGGACAGTCATCAGATTTCGTTAAAAATCGATTACCAACTTACGTTGATGTGGCAAAATGCTACGAATTTATTCGAGAAAGTTCTAAAATTTCAGCAAAAGAACCGACTTTTCAATCTATTTCCAAAATATTAGTAAATAAAATCAGGGCTATTTGGGAACAAGCATCTTTGCCAATGATAACTTTTCAAAGAACTCTTGCAAAAATCAAGGAATTCCATGTTAAAATGCAAAAATTAAAGAAATTCTCAGCAAAGCCAAATCTATATTCTTTGAAAACTGAAGCTATTAGGAAAGAACATGAGAACAAACTCTTTGACATATGCTGCTGTAAATGCATAAATTTTTCTAATTGTAATTGCGTAAATAAAGTTCTAATATTAGAAAGATTTTATTATTGGACTACTTTTTTATTGGACCAAAGAGGTCCGCGAAAAATGGTAATTGGGACAATCGATATACCCGCTACAAAAAAATTACAAAAGAATTACGAAAGGAAAATTGTTGACCAGGAACGCGTTTCCAGAGCTCGAATTATAGCGTCTGAGTCGAATACAGTTGATATCGATTTTTCAGATACAGAATCAGAATCGGATTCTGTAAATGGTGACGAAACCAATATAATATCATCTTCTACACTAAGAAATAATCAAAGTTTAACGGCACCTACACAAAATAGAATTTGTTTTCCTAATGTGGCAAGGGCTTGTGACAGAATGGGAATTTCTGATCGAGCAGCAGCAATAATTGTGAGTTCCACTTTACAAGATTTAGGAATTGTGTCTCCAAACCATTCTTCGCTGGTGGTTGATCGGAGCAAAATTCGCAGAGCACGTAAAGTTGCTCGAACTGAAATTCAAAGTTCACAGTTATCTCAACACCTTGAATTGCTTGGACTTTACTTTGATGGTCGAAAAGATCAAACTATTTCTCAAATGAAAATTGGAGAAAAGTTTGCAAGAAAAATTGTATTGGAAGAACATATTGTGCTTCTTTCGGAACCAGGTTCAAAATACATTGGTCACTTTACAGCAACATCAAGCACAGCCCTTGCAATTAAAACCGATTTATTTGAGTTTCTTGTAAAAAAAGAATTCGATATCAGAAATCTAAATGTTATCGGCTGTGATGGAACTATTGTGAATACGGGCTCCAATGGCGGAATTATACGGTTACTGGAGTTGGAACTAAAAACACCTTTACAATAGTTCATATGCATGTTACACTGTAACGAGTTACCATTACGCCATTTATTTTTAAAATTAGATGGGAGAACAGTTGGCCCAAAGGCTTTTTCAGGACCAATAGGAAAACAGCTTCAAATTTGTGAAACGCTTCCGGTGGTTTTATTTGAACCGATTTTATCAGAATTGCCGCTCATGGACTTTGCTGATCTTAGCACAGACCAAAAATATTTGTATGAAATTACTGTCGCGATTTCCAGCAATAACTTATCTGCTGACTTAGCGAATAGAAACCCGGGGAAAATTACTCATTCCAGATGGTTAACAATAGCTAATCGAATTCTACGGTTGTATATCTCAAGTGTGAAGCCCAGTAAAAATCTATGAACTTTGACACAGTTTGTCGTCAAAGTGTATGCTCCAGTTTGATTTGAAATTAAAAGCAAACCAACTTGCAGACATGGTACTTTACATTTGTGGAGCATGATTTATAAATCAAGAATCTTCGATTCTGCAATTAAAAACATAATTGATCCTGTTATCCAGAGAAATGGTTACTTCGCACACCCAGAAAATATATTGCTTGCAATGATTACAGACGGGAGGCAACATATAAGAGAACTTGCTTTGAGACGTGTGCTAAAATTTAAAGTTAATTCAACTCCTGCTCTTAGCAAAATTCGTATATTTAAAGTACCAACAATAAACTTTGACGCTAAAGACTACACTGAGTTGATTGACTGGCAAATTCCGAACTTAACTGCTCCTCCGCTTTTAAAAAATCTTTTTTGCGAAAACTTAAAAGATATGATTGGAAACGTTCCGGAGATAATCAATATACTGAACTTTTCCTGCCACTCACAAGCAGTTGAACGGTGCGTTAAACTCGTTACCGAAGCTTCTTCTTCTGTCTGTGGGGACGATGCCAGAGATGGTTTTATACGAACCAGGATTGCTTCTAGAGCCACTCTTCCAAAATTTGACACAAAGTCAGATTTTCAACGCAGCTTGAATTAAAAACTTAAAAAAGTACAAAAACATTTGCTTAAAAATATAAAAAAATGAAAAAAATTTTTTTAAATACAAAAAATACAAAAAAAATGAAAAAATACAAAAAAATATAAAAAAATGAAAAAAAAATACAAAAAATATAAAAAATGAAAAAATACAAAAAAAATAAAAAATATTAAAAAAAATTTTTTTAAAAATGGATTTCGATTTACAGCTACCTTCTCGCGGTGAAGTCTGGGTAATCACAAAAATTTTGATTAGCTGAGAGCTATAAAAAATATAAATACCAGATACAATCTCGCAAGTGGATATTTTTCTACATAGAAAATTTTCAAATAAAAGTTGGAGGCAGAAGATAAACGCCGATCAAGTTGAAACTTTACAAATATTGTTTTTACATCTAATCGCATCTATCCCACCCTTGGGCATGTGAGAATTCAAAATTTTTTTTAATCACTCCACCCTAATGCTTATGTTGAATAAGAGATGTTTATGAATCATATCAAGACGTTCTGAAATAAGATCATCTTCGATAAGTTATGTCTTGAGATTTTTCTCAAGTTCTTGCTCATTTTTCGACTATGAATCAAGAGGGCGTTTTAAGACTGTCTTAAATATAAGAACGGTCTATGAATACGGGCCATATAGGTTTAGGTTGAACCTCGCTTCGCATGGAAAGTTGCAAACCCATGTGGAACCTCACTTCGCATTAAGAAGTGTATGCGTGGTGGCAGTGTGTTTCGCCCCCCTGCGGGGGGCTCCACTACCAAAAAACTAGACACATAGATTTAGGTTGAACCTCGCTTCGCATGAAAAATTGCAAACCCATGTGGAACCTCACTTCGCATCAGAAAGTGTATGCGTGGAGGCAGTGTGTTCCGCCCCCCTGCGGGGGGCTCCACTACCAAAAAACTAGACACATAGATTTAGGTTGAACCTCGCTTTGCATGGAAAGTTTAGAACCTATGTGGAACCGTACAATAATAAACCTCGTCTCGCACCGAAAGCGCGGAACAGTGTGGGATGAATTTCGCTTTGCATGGAAAGTTGAAAATGTATATAGAATTGTACACATTCTTAAATTACGTTCACTGACCCACTCAATTATTCAAAAGACCGATCTTGCGCATGCGCAGTCGAAAAATCCAAAATCTAGCGAATTAATAAAAATTTAAATATTTTACAAACTAGTCGTTTCCGCAAGTTAGCACTTAGGCATTCGACTTCATTTAGTACGTACTACATGCCTGTAAAATTTGATCAAAATCGGAGGGGGGTCGTGTACGGAAGTCTAGCCAAATTAACTTTATTTATCATGAAAAAAATAAATAAAAATATGAGAAAAAAGTGCGAGGGACAGGGATTGAACCCGGGTCGACAGCGTGGTAGCCACAGACTTAGGCCCGTATTCATAGTTGAGCCTTAAGTCCACAGTTAAGACGATCTTGACCAAGGCAATCTTATTCAATCCAGACCGTCTTAATGTTAGCAGATTTCATAGTCGTAAAATAAGACGATCTTCGCGAAGAAGATTTTGCTCAAGTAAGTCTTATTTGATTTGAGATCGACTTCGCGAAGACGTTCTTAAGGCGATTCTTATTCTCGATTCGGCTGTTTCCGTAATATTTCCGTTAGTTCCTCCAATGAAAATATTGGATTCAAGATGCAATTTTATACCATCTTCTTGTGTTACATTAGCCATGCTCTTATAATCACAAATGTGCACACACAGGTAAGAATGTTGAATTCTTTAAAATTTCTTTCCGTTTTAATATAATAGTATATTAAATAAACCAGCTAGGCCGGTTAAAGGCAAAAAAGACAAGAAGGCCGCGAACCAGGAGGAGAAAAAGGCGTCTAGCAGAGAATCGAAAGAAGGGGAGAAAGAGCCCGAGTTGACAAACGGTTACCAGAAGACAAATCTGATAGCGGTAAGAAAATAGAGTGACAAGTTGCTTGTTACATACAAGACGTTAAGGTAAATATATACTTAAAATATTCATATTGATTGTTGTAAAGAATGGACACTAAAAATCAAATGTTTTATAGAACATTTTACAATTGCATTGCTTAAACACTGGTAAAGTTTTTTAAAAAGTTTTCTCTTGATCTTGGCATTGTCTTTGGATTCTCAGGAAAGAAGAAATATTCTGAAATATTTTATTTATTTACATAATTTCTAATCCCGCGCAATATACATATATACAATTGATTTAAAAAAAGAAGAGGAGCTAAAAGTTAATATCTATTTTTTTCCAATGTTAAGTATGATTTAACACAATATAATATATTAGGTGCAGTTATAACTCAACTCTTGATGATTGGTATTTTCAGATTTTTCAAAAAATCAAGTGAATTACATTTGTAAATAGGATTGTCTGGTCTACGTATTTATTTTTTTACATTGCTGTATTCAAAACTAATATAACCAGCATTTAACAATGGAAAATCTAAATAATCTGGAGATGCATGAATTAAATTTTTCAAGTGATGAGGAGGAAGTAGAAGAGATACTGATGCGTGCTCCTAAACGATATCTTCGTGATTATCAAAATCCTTTTGAATTCTATAGTGAATGGGAATTTAAACGACGATTTCGATTTTCCAAAAATTCAGTAATGTTTGGCATTTTACCTTTAGAAGAAGGACTTGCCAGAATAAACAATCAAGGCTTGCCAATATCTCCTATTCTGCAATTATTAATATGTTTAAGATTTTACTCAACGGCAAGTTTTCAGGTATGTAAATTATATATATATATATATATATATATATATATATATATATATGTGTGTGTGTATATATACATATATATAAAATAAACTTTATATATATCTCTAAATAATTATTTATATTCGCCGTTTTTTTAACTAAAATTTTTTTATTTTTTGTTTTTGTATGAATTTTTAATTTTTGCATAAGTTTTAAATTTTTAATTTCTAAAAATTATTAATTTTAATTTTTGTATGAATTTTTAATTTTGTTTCTTATTTTATGCAATCTTTTTTTTATCAAACTTTTTAGAATATACAGGGTGACCCATTTTAACTTAGGCAGCCAAATAACTCGAAAAATAAGCACACTACGAAAAAATGTTTAGAATCAAAATTTCGTCATTTCGAGGGGGACGTACAATGACGTTAAAATGAGCCCCCCACCCCTCCCCCTGGGCGGGGAGGGGGGGCAAGTTTGAAATCTTAAATAGGAACCCCTATTTTTTATTGCATATTCGGAATCTTTGGCTAAAACACATACAATTTGTCTGAAAAATTTTTCTCGATTCATGATAGATGGCGCTGTAATCGACGAAATTCAATTTCTTCGATTTCTCTTACTGAGAACCCATGCTTACGATTCTGCAATAAATTAACAATAAAAATACCACGTTTTCATTGTTAATACTCGAAATTAGTCTTAAAACAAACTTCTCATTATTTTTTATTACTCATTAATTACTTCTCAAGAAACTGCTTTTAGTGTAACCTGCCCTTTAGGCAACTTGAATGGTCCACAGTACCGAGACATTTTGGACTTTCCATCTGATGGAGTTCCTCTAAGTATCCCTCCAAAATTTTGTCCAGTTAGTGCCAAAGTCACAAGTGTTTATGTATTTTTTTAACATTTGTACTCTGATAAAATTTTGGTAAAATGGCAAATTATACGCCTACAGAAGTAGTCGATATTCTTATAACCTTTGGCGAATGTGGTAGAAATTACAGACTTACTGCCCGTACTTATGCGGAGCGATTCCCAAATCGCCGCCATCCTACTGATCAACAAATTATAAACATTGAAAGGAGATCTCGTAATAATCCACTTCATCGCGAAAGGCGAAGGAATAGACTTCATAATAATAATGACCCTAGATTGCTCGCAGTTTTGGCTATGGTTCATCAAAATCCCCATATTAGTACCCGTCAAATAGAACGAGAACTGGGAATCCCTCAAACTACGGCACATAGATTGTTACGATCAGTCAATTACCATCCGTATCATATTACTCTGGTACAGGAATTAAGTGAGGCCGACTACGTACTCAGAGTACAATTTTGTAGATGGGCTCTTGAGATGTTAGATCAGAATCCAGATTTTTTTAGTAATGTTTGTTTCAGTGATGAAGCAACATTCATCAGCAATGGTAGTCTCAATAGGCATAATTGCCACTATTGGTCACCAGAAAATCCACATTGGTATCGTGAGGTGCTTAATCAACATCGTTGGAGTTTATATGTATGGGTAGGCATTTGCAATGGCCAAGTCATTGGACCTCATTTTTTTGAACGTCCAATTAATAGTCCAATGTATTTAGAATTCCTCGAAAATGATTTGCCAGCATACCTAGAGAATGTTCCCCTTGCAGTTAGACTAAATTTATGGTATCAACAAGATGGTGCTCCTGCTCATTATGCTCGTATTGTACGGATGTTTTTGAATCAAAGGTTCCCAAATCGGTGGATAGGGCGGGGTGGACCAGTTCTGTGGCCTCCGAGATCACCGGATTTGAACCCCCTTGATTTCTTTTTATGGGGATACGTTAAAGATGCAGTGTATAGTAAAGCTCTAACGACAAAATTGAATATGATGGAAAGAATAAGAAGAGCTTGTGAAGCTATAACTCCTTTAATGCTAGAAAATGTACAACGTAACTTTCGCTGTCGATTACTGTTATCCTTAGAAAATAATGGTGCACACTTTGAGCATCTCCTCCATGCGGAGAGAGCTGATAACAATGCAATCTTGCCTTAACTGGTTGGGTCACCACACGACCTTGCCTTCACTGGCTGGGTCACTACTTGACCTTGCCTTAACTGGTTGGGTCACCACACGATCTTGCCTTCACTGGCTGGGTCACTACTTGACCTTGCCTTAACTGGTTGGGTCACCACACGACCTTGCCTTCACTGGCTGGGTCACTACTTGACCTTGCCTTAACTGGTTGGGTCACCACACGACCTTGCCTTCACTGGCTGGATCACCACACGACCTTGCCTTCACTGGCTGGATCACCACACGACCTTGCCTTCACTGGCTGGGTTACCACACGTTCAAGCACCCCGAATTGTGAGAGGCGAGGGGACTCACGTTAATCAAGCACCCCGAAGGGAACAGAAAACTGCTACGTCCACGACGTTGTTCCTGGGTTACGCTAAAAGCAGTTTCTTGAGAAGTAATTAATGAGTAATAAAAAATAATGAGAAGTTTGTTTTAAGAGTAATTTCGAGTATTAACAATGAAAACGTGGTATTTTTATTGTTAATTTATTGCAGAATCGTAAGCATGGGTTCTCAGTAAGAGAAATCGAAGAAATTGAATTTCGTCGATTACAGCGCCATCTATCATGAATCGAGAAAAATGTTTCAGACAAATTGTATGTGTTTTTAGCCAAAGATTCCGAATATGCAATAAAAAATAGGGGTTCCTATTTAAGATTTCAAACTTGCCCCCCCTCACCGCCCAGGGGGAGGGGTGGGGGGGCTCATTTTAACGTCATTGTACGTCCCCTTCGAAATGACGAAATTTTGATTCTAAACATTTTTTCGTAGTGTGCTTATTTTTCGAGTTATTTGGCTGCCTAAGTTAAAATGGGTCACCCTGTATATGGTTATTGGTAAATTATAAGTGTGCACTTAGTTAATTATAAAACTACTATTTTAGCTATACGCCCTACTACTTTAATTATATTGCAATGTATTAAATATAATAATTTTTCTCAATATTGGAAATAATAAAATAAATATATTTTATAACAAATTTTTATTCAGTTGGCGTAATTTTTTGATATTATTTTTCAAGGAAATTAAAGCAACTACTTTGTATAACTGTTTTTTTAATTAAAATGTTTTTATTTAAATAATAAAAGAAATACATTTTGTAGTATAATTTTTTATTCATTTGGCGCAATTTTTTAATATCATTATTTTTGTAGGAAATTAAAACAACTACATATATTGTACAACTTTTTTTGGTTAAAATATTTTTATAAACTTTTATTTTTAGTTGGTGCAATTCTTAATATTATTTTTGTAGGATGTATGTTGGAAATTAAAACAACTATTTTGTACAATCTTTTTTGCTTAAAATATTTTTATAAGTTTTTATTTGCAGTTGGCGCAATTTTTTGATATCATTATTTTTCTGTAGGACATATTTTACACAATAGTAAAATAATTTGTAGAAAAATTTTCTACGATTATATTATATTTTACACAATATCAAAATAAGTTGTAAAGCAGATTTTTACAGTTTAAATTAAACTAACACTATTTTGTGGATAGTTTTTTTTACAGTAGTTTTTCTACAGTTTAAAACAATTACATATTATGTACTTTTTTTGGTTAAAATATTTTTATAAGCTTTTATTTTTAATTGCTGCAATTTTTAATATCATTATATATGTAGGAAATTAAAACAACTAATTGGTACAATTTTTTTTCTTTTGCTTAAAATATATATATACATTAGGGTGGTCCTTAGCATATACCTATAAAAAATAAATTTTATTTTTCTATAAATCTCACCCCCTATTTTTATTCCTTTTGGGTTAATAACTGTAGTTAATAGTAAATAACTGGTAAATATTTTGTAAATTTTTTTTAATCTTAACATGTGCCCCAAGGAGGGTGAAAATTTAAATAAATTTGTTAATTCCTAAATTTTTACAATAACACTTTTATTAATTTTGTTTTAAATTTAAAATAAAATTAAGGAGTACATAGGAGTACATAGTACCGACCGAAAAAATCGTCGAGCGCAAAGGGCTAGAATTTTCTCTGCGCGCCCTGCGCTTCCTATCGTGACTCCTACGTGTTGGCGAGCTATTTAAAACTCTGTTTTAGTATATATTTGGTATTATTTACGTGCATAATATCGTATTTATTAGTTTTATAGTGTGTATGGGTTATTTGTGGAAAAATAGTAATTTTTTATATAAATGACGACGTTCACAGCCTCTGGGGCACCAGTTATAATTATGCAAATGACCCGAATATTTTCTGGCATTAGTTTTAGGTAAGTTGGAAAACACTTAGGGGGTGAGACCTTTAAAAAAACGAAGTTGAAAAATAAGGACCACCCTAATATACATATACACAAATTCGGATACATTTTTATGTATTTAGTAAGGGTAGTAAGCGCACGTCATTTTAACGCCCAATGACGTGATTTGGATTCTAATTATGTAATATTTTCCAATTATAAAGTGCGTTTCAAGATCCAATCGGTAACGCGGCGATTCAAATTGGGAACAACCGATTTTGTTCCACGCATATGCTAAGCATGAAAAACGTAGTATATATCTGTTCCCAAAGAGATTAAAT
This sequence comes from Lasius platythorax, assembly GCA_963971435.1. Taxonomy (NCBI): domain Eukaryota; kingdom Metazoa; phylum Arthropoda; class Insecta; order Hymenoptera; family Formicidae; genus Lasius; species Lasius platythorax. The sequence goes on along the minus strand of OZ020536.1, from coordinate 20,949,921 downwards.
CCTCTCTAAATTTTCTATCTACTATTATCGTAAATTGTATAATTTGAAAATAGAGAAACAGGCGTCAAGTCTACATGCCTGTTAAAAAGTTATACAAATAAATGTTATTTCATAAATAAATTTTTTAAATGTATATTTAATTTATATTTATATTTATATTTTCGTATATTTTATTTACAAAATTGTTGTACAAAGGAGAGTTGCTTTTTATAAAATATATATTTTATCTGTTCAGAGAGTTGTATAAAGAAGTATTTCTTTAATGTATATTTTATTGCTGAAACTTTAATTATTTCCCTACAAAAGTGATAGAGAAAATAGCACTAAATTATAAGTATATAAATATTCTTCATATTATAAAATTTAATTCTTTTATTACTGTATTTCAGTATTAAAATTGTTATATTTAATAAAGCCTTATACATGATTGTGTATTTTATTTGAGTATTTGTGTATATATATTTAAATGTAATTATAGACTTATGTGACGCCTATTTCACCTTTTTTGAGCAGACAATAAGATATACAATGAGTTAATAAAAAACGGTATGGCAGTATAATTTAGGAAAGTAATGATGAAGTGAATTGATGAACATAATGAAAGACTGACTTAAACACTTTCTAACACATCTTAGAAGTCAGATTTTTTAATTATCTAAGGGAATTAGAATATTTGTTTTTTGTTTACTTATTGCTAGTCAAGTAGTTTCTTTTTGTGATGGAAATGAATCTCTTATTAACGAACTATTATACTATCTGTAACAATAATATGGTGAATAATATATTAATAGAAAACGATTTGTTAAATATTTAAAATCAGTAACTTCTAACATTTCTTCGAGACTATATTGTAATTAATATTTGTAATATTTTAAAAAATCTAACATTTTGATTTTATATATTTTTGAGTATTTCTAATAGAATTAATCTTTTTAGTGGCATTTTTTTGAAGCATGTTAAAAATATATATGTTTTTGTAAAATATATTATACAGTATCCAACGAAAATTTTGGAATTAAATAACTAATGAATCTTCTAAGTTTGTTTTTCCTTTATTTTTATTAGAAAGATTTATAACTTTAATAAACTCATTTAATATAAAAAATTGTTTTCAATATCGATATTAGGTAAATGCTTTTTGATGTCAAACTTATATATTTTGTTTAGAAATTCAATATCAGATTTATTTTGCGTATTAGTTGATGTTTAATATTTAATATTTATCTTCCTTAAAAATTGGAAAAGCTTACTATTTAAGTAGATCTGTCTGGCGTCTGAACGCACGGCAATCATTTTTGAATAACGTGTTTCTCGCGAGTGCTTTACATAGGCCCAGTCAGTACCACCATTATACCGAGAGATGGCTCCGCGGCGAACTGTCTTTCCGTAGTCAAGAAACTGTCAAAGGGGGTATATAAGGCGATCAAACGTTAGGGTTAATACTTTTTACATGCACGTTACGTAGTTAATGTTAAGAGGAATGTTGTTTCTTTCATGATTATGTGATTTTTAAATAGTTTAGTGTCGTTCACGTTTATGATAGACTCTAAAACTTTCTTATAAGGAGGCAAGATATTGAAACCGCTTCTTTTTAATGTTTCTCGAATTACTTCATATTGATATTTACTCAAGTCTGCATTCGTTAAGCCTAATCTACAATACGTCGGATGTCGGACGCGTACGCACTAGATTGTCTGCTGTCGTTGTCGTAAAGAGAGATGGTCATGTCCCATCTTTTCCGACTTACGATCTTCCGGCCTAACCTATTATTGTAACGCGTATTTTTTTGTTAGAATGGAGTTTACCTGTGTTGATGAAATTATTATTAATTTTGTTCGTGATAATAAATGTTTATATGATAAATCGAACCTCAATTTTAAAAATATCATGCAGAAAAAAGAAATATGGTCTAAAATAAGTGAAAATTTGAAAAATTTATACCACATGGATATGTCAGATAAATACTTCTTTTTCTTCACATTATTATATTTATAATAAAAAATCATAATAAAATGTTTTTTGTACAGCTGAAGCAATTGAAAAATGTTGATCCTCATTAAGGGATATGTTTGTTAGAGAAAACAGAAAACAGAAGTTGCCCCCGTCAGGTTCTGAATATAAACCAGTAAGAGAATGGGAGCTATATCGAAACATGATGTTTTTACTTCCTCATATAGCTCATCGGCAGTGAATTTTTAATTTTTACAATATTTTTTTATTTATTTAATTTTCTTTCATAACTTTATTTTTTATTTCATTTGTTATTTCATTAACAGAACAAAATCATCGTATATTCCTCTAAATCAGTCAATATACTCTCCATCGAAAACAAGTTCTCCAAAAGTAAATAATTTGTTGCCATTCAAGGAATCTGTAAATTTAGTTCAGTCTCTACCGTCCTGTGATCATGATTATAGTGAACTCAATAAATTTGTTGAAGGTTTGTATTTATATAAAAAAAACTATTATTTGTAATAGCGATATTAAATACAATACAATAATACTAATACAATAATACATTTCTAGATAAATTAAAATATTAAAATATTAAAATTAGAATTAAAATATAAAATATAGGATAGTAGGAGGTTTTTAGACGTAGGCAGGTTTAGATAGTAAGACTAGAGCATAAGAAGAGGAATGAATGAGTAATAGAGGTATGAATGAGGATAAGAATTTATTGTAAACCAAGTCCCGCTTCTTGACTGTAAGTTGAAGTGAATAAAGATTATATATATATATATATATATATATATATATATACACATTTCTAGATAATGGACAACTAGTCAATGAGGACACTGTGATAACAATTGATCATGAATCAGTAAAAAGATCTGCAAGTACCATGTCCAACTGCAGCAGTATAAGCAGCATACAATTTTCGGAAGCAAGTACGAGTTCTAGCTCTAAAAATTTGGAAAGTTTACCTATATTTAAGCCTATCAAAAAAATTCTACCGGAAATGGACAAATTTACCAAACGTAGAAAGAATAAAGATGATCAAATTGATCGTGATTTGGCGGAAGCAAGCTCTGCAATTTCTACGGCTGTGAAAACAATTTCATCACAAATGTGTAATGAAAAGCGTAAAACAGATGGATACATGTTCGCTATAGAAGAAGGATTAAACTATGTTCCTGCTAAAAGTAAGACTCAACGTCTTATCGAAGTACTTCAAATAATTCAAAAGTATGAAGAGAGATCATAAAATATAAGTTAATAATTATATTTTACTATTTATTGCCAAAGTTTTTTTTATATTTTAAACATTTAAAAAGGCAATACTGTGATACTCAAAATTTTTTGTTTTATTTTTAATATTTTATAATTTATATATTTTATAATTAGAAAATCTATTTTTTAAATCTTGCCAAAGTTTTTTTATAATATATTATTTGTAGCCATATTTATAAAGTAGTAGACTAGTTGGATCTAATGCGTAATAAAGAAAATATTAGAAATAGAAATAAATATGAAATATTAAAAAGAGAAATTTGGAATTATATTTGCTTCGAAGAAACAATAGATTAATTATTTCTAATTTTTATTTGCTAATTAATGCTTTAATTAATAATGATGCGTTAATTCTTTCCATTTTTTATTGTTGAATTGAAACAATTCCAAATTTTTTTCAAATATTTAATATTTATGTCTATTCTTAATATTTTATCTATTGTGCGTTAAGTCTTATATAGTCTTGTATATTGAAGTTAATATTTTTTTAGTATTAATTATTAATTAATCTGACAATATTAATCTTATACATTATTACTCAACTTTTGCAAAGTGTTTATATAATATGTTAAAATATTTTGCGAAAAAAATATTTTTAATTTTGTAGGCTCCTTTTGATTTTTTGATTTTATTTCAGAAAAGATGTAATATTGTTTTCGCCAAAAAAATGATTTCAACCAAACTATTTTGTCATACATTTTTTTATTTTAAGTTTTTAAATACTTATTTATATTACATAATACTTATTTATATTACATGTGTCTTAAAAAATGTATTTTATAAATAATATTGCTATTTTATAAAAAAATGTATATATAAAAGTTATATTTTTAAAAATGTTAAATTATATTTTTTAATTAATAAAGAACTTACTAAAAAGCTTTATTTAGAACTCTTTTATTTATAAGAAAAGTCTGTACTTATTACTGTTGATGAAGACAACAATATCATTATAGTTATACAAAAAAAGTTATGCAATAAAAAGTTATAAGTTTTATAAACTAAATTAAATTATATATTAAAATATTAGTTATATAATAAAGTTTATACTAAAGTTACATACTAAATTTGCTATATTTGTTCCCATTGCCACGAAATACTTCCTTCTTCAGAAACAAAGTATTGAGTGAGAACTTCACGTTGTTTGATGGCAGCAGCTGTACCAACGTTAGCACCGATTCGTCCTAAAGGATTAATGAAATTTCCATTTTCTCTTACTAGATTTCGCCAATTTCCTGGTATTATTTCACCATTAGCATCTTCGTGATCTACCATTCCTTCATATAAATATTGATTGTTTGCTGTGTTAGTAGTTATAATGTAATTATGCAAACAAGTTACTGCTTGAATAATTGTTTCTATAGTACTCAATTTAAGAGCTAATGGTTTTTCTAAAATTCGCCATCGTGAAACAAGAATCCCAAAAGTATTTTCAACGACCCGACGTGCTCTTGATAATCGATAATTAAATATTCTTTGGTCATTATTTCGTAAATTTCTCTTTGCAAATGGACGCATTAGATATGTTTTTAGCGGGAAACCTTCATCACCAACAAGACAAAATGGTAGTAAACAATTCGTGTCAGGCAAAGGACGAGCTTTTGGTATAAACAATGTGTTATTTTCAAATGCTTCTTTCATTGTGGTATTTGACCAGATTCCAGCATCATTAAGAGAACCTGAAACATAAAAAAAATATCTATACAGATTCTTGACAGATCTTGTTTTTATAGTAGTAGTCTTGTAATAATATATACTGTAATCTCCAATGCCAACCCAAATAAATCGATATCGAGCATCTGCAATTGCCATTAATATAAGACTGAAATAACTCTTGTAATTGTGAAAAGCACTGCCTGAATTAGGTGGAGCTTGAATTCGGCAATGCTTTCCATCAATTGCTCCAATACAATTTGGAAAATTCCAAATTGTATTAAATTCTTCAAATTGTATTTGGAAAATTCCAAATTGTATTAAATTTTTCTGCGATTCTTATCCATTCATTTTCTTCTCGTGGACACTGAAGATATATAGGCTGTAATATTTTCCATATAGCATTACATACTTCAGGAATTGTTATATAAAGTTAATTTGCCTATTCGAAAAAATAAAGATGTAGTGGCCGCGCTATCACCATGAGCCAGAAAACTGAAAATAATTTGAAAATTATTAAATTTCATAATTTACAGAATAAATAAAATATAAATAAATCACTATTAATTATAATTACAATAAAGAATAGTCATTAAACTAACCTCAACGTCACAGTAACACGTACTTCTGTAGGCAACGGTTCTCTCCGACTTCTTTTTTTTAACATTGGTTTTAAAAGATCATGCAAATAATTAAATTGTTGTACTGACATTCTTGTAAAATTATAAAATTCTTCATGATCATTTGTTTGAAAATACATAAACAATTTTTGGTGAGCGCCAAGTTCATGTCTGATATTTGTATAAAGATGAGGTTTTACCCATCATCTTCTCACTATTCTACGCCTTCTTTTCAATATTATTCTCATTTTTATTATTTGTGTCCAAATTAATAAAAAATTTGAATAAATTCCCAAAGTTGTAATATCCATTATTATTATAATTTCAACACTTAATAATACGACTTGCGACTCGATTGTAGAATGGCATGTCATTATATCCGACATACAACATCCGACTAGCAACTAGCGACATCCGACTACGACATACGACGTATTGTAGACTAAGCTTTATCATCGCTAATGTTTGATCAGTATCAATATATTCTTATGTTATATTAGTATCTGATACATTCTTGGCAGCCAAATTTAACTGTTGGATGGGAAAACTTTCACGAAGGTGCTTTACCTTGTTATCTTGTTTTGCTTGGTCACAACATTCTTCGAATAATTTTTCAGTTTTCCCCACCTTTTTCTTCGTTGGAGGTTCATTTTGCAGATCAGAGTCGATTTCTTCAAGTTGTACTGTGAACACTCCGTTTAACCAATTTATATTTTCTTTTTTGAATCTATCAGATTTTCTTTGACTGTTTTGCCATTTTTTCTTCAACTGATACAGAAAATGTCTTTGAATATCTTTAATCACTTTTTCGACGTGATTTGTCTTTAAGTTTGGAAATTTACTTTTAATAATATTTTTATTTTGTCTGTATTGTAATTATTAGTTAGAATTATTTCCGACAAATGTTCACGAGAAATCGAAAAAGTTGTCATTGTGAAATAATCTCATAAATTTTAAGAATAGCTCATTAATATATTCATACGAATTAACTTATACGAATTAAAAATTGGAAATGCAAATGATAAGAATAAAAGTTAGATAAAATGAGTAGTTTAGATTAATGTAAACAGAAAACAATGTGATATATATAGCAAACTTTGAAAAACTAAATATAAAACCTTAAAAACTAAATATAAAACCTTAAAAACTAAATATAAAACCTTAAAAACTAAATATAAAACCTTAAAAACTAAACAGCACGCGAATGCGCTCGCACACACACACACACACACGCACACACACACACACACACGCACACAATAACAATACTTATTATTAATAATGTTATATGAGGATAAAGTAATTAAAGGAGTAAAAATATATATATTTGAAGAAAATTATAAAGAAATATTATAAAGAAATATTATAAAGAAATATTATAAAGAAATATTATAAAGAAATTAAAACGATTCAAACGGTTTATATTGGAAATAAAATGTAATCTTCTATATATAATATATATAAATAAAATTCGTATTTAAATACCACTTTTATATATATCAACAAATACTGAAAGCATAAATATATCACAGATCAGCTCTAAAAATCACTAGATCCAAAGCAATATTTATTCGAATCCTATTAATATACCATCTTAAAACATTTTTTATTTACGAGAAACAGTTAACGTAAAATGCTATCTATGAAAGAAATAAAACAACAGCGAGGAAAGTGCACCATATTAGTACTCATACGTGACGCATTCAAGCATAACATCTTCGAATAAAAATTCGAATTTCTCTCAGTGACGCAAATATGCGCAGCTGAATGTTGATGTTTCTTTAAATTAGAAAGATTACCTTCCATTCTAGACAAAAAACACATTTTGGAGAGGTTTGGGTAACAAGAAAATACTTCGTCCAATTTATATATTTTTTTTAAGAAAGGCATTTTTAAAGCAATATTTATGCAGAAATATAATCAATAAGAATTTATTACTCGTTTTCTAAAGAAGATTTAAAGTTAATTTAATTGTTATAATAAGTATAATTATAATGTATCGATCAAAAAATATAAAAACATATTCAAAATTGAATACTACTTATCACGATATTTTATAATAGATATATTTAAGGCTTTGTTTATTGAAAATATTAATAAAGAGGAAGATTAAAAGAGAAAAAAACATTCAGTATTGATATATTAGATCTTTATACATAATTTTTGTGATGAATTAAATTTAAAATTAAAACTTAAAAAAATCGATTTTTTCCGCCTTAGCACCACTGTGCGTCGGGGCAATGACGATGTCACTGCAGAACAACAGATGGCTTTTGTCATCTGATTTGTTCGCGTGGCCTGTTAACCCTGATTGTCGGGTTGGATCGTGGTTGTTTATTCAACCGCGACATGCCACGACGGATTTGGAACATATGACGACTAAGCGCGCTATCTGGAAAGCGATCATGATGACCTTGACCTTGACCGCTTCTGATCCAAAAGGATTCGCGAATATCGTGCCGCCGAAATTGCTGGCGCGTTGGATTATTAGGGCTGGAGTTCGTGAGACGGTGATCGGTCTTAAAGAACTCGCCTTCCAGTACCGAAAGTGGGCGGTGACCGGTGAGAAACCAGCGATGGTCTCCCAGATATCAACCTTGTTTCAAACGTGGTTGAAGGGTCACTGCTCGTCCCCCACCCAGCGAGCCCAGATAGGCCGCCTCGGTAGGCTGATGCCACAGCCGAATCAACGGGCTGTGAAGCGAGCCAAGTCCGAAGGGATGGCTCGAGTCGGTACTGCCGGTGATGTTGACCCGCAATTGTCCAACGAGATATTCGAGTTTGCAGCCGCCTTCGTGGAAGGCCGGTTGTCGAAACTAGAGACTAGTGTCCTGGGCCCCCAGTGAGGGCGCCGCAACAAGTGCAGCGGAAGGAGGACGACTCGCGGAGATGGTCCGCGACGCGAGCGAAATCCTCGTCGGTCACCATGACGAGTTTGAGATTGCGCGACAATCGTGGGAGATTGGCATGGATCCGGTGGTCGACCAGATGATCTTGGAGACCCAGATCCAGAAAGCGGATTCCATTCCGTTCGAACCGAAAGTGATCACGGTTCCGGAATCGGGTTGGAAGACAAGGGTGTTGACCCTCTTCCCCAACTACACCCTTACAACGGGCGATTTGATCCGCAAGCAGCTGTGGCCCCTCTTGGAGGGCGAGGAGTGGCTCGACCTTGATAAAGTACCGTCCCGGGAGAAATTCAACCGAATGTTGGGGCTTACTCATGATCGAGCCGGGAAGCTCGTTTCGAGCGACCTCTCCAATGCCACAGACTTCATCCTCCACCTCTACGCGCAAGCATTGTGGGCCGGTTTGCTCCATCACCTCGAAGCCCCCGCGTGGGTGCGGCGGTATGTGAGCAAGATGTTTAGTCCCATGAAGATCTTGGGGACGAACCGGTACATACTCCGAGGGATCCAAATGGGGATCCAATACTGTGAAAGCGATGAATTCCGAATGACTTTCTTAAATGAAGGAAGTTTTCGGGTAGATAAGGGAAATTCGGAAGGAGAAGTTTGATTATTTGAATGTGGGTAACTGATTAAATTTTGATAATTAAATGGAGATTATTGATTGAAAATATAAAATTTATTAAAGCTACCTGACTGGCCAATACAAGAATTTTAACACGACGTTTCGGCCCTTGGGTACGGGCCCTTATCAAGTGTTGCTATGAAAATTAAAGAAATTGTATATTAATTATATATAACAATGAGAAACGAACCGTAATTTAGGATGTGATGTACAGAATAATTCTAAGATCGTTACCTTTCAAGCTGTCAAAGTGAAAGCCGTGGTATGACTAATGTCGAAACTGAAGACATGTATGTAAGATTACCATGTCTTGCGTCCAAAAAACATAAACAATTACAAAGACATAGGAACGAAATTTGCAAAAAACAAACAACAAGCAATCACACTCTGTGTATTAACGTGTCATATATCGGATTTAAATTGTCTGTGTCTTTTTGAAGATTAATATTGTTGAATTTTTTGATGAAAAACATCTCAGCAATCTCTCTTTTCTTTCTATGTTTTTCGCAGTGCAAAATTTTTGGTTCTTTCCAATTAAAATCATGTCCATATGTGGACCGATGGTTGCTAATTACGCTGTGGTTGCTGGGATGTTTTTTAATGTCTCTGCAATGTTCATTTATCCGTGTAGCGAGTTGTCTTTTAGTTTGACCAGTATATGTCGCATCGCAATCATTACATTCAATCATATATACGAAATCAGTTTTTTGATTAGCATCAATCTTGTCTTTACCTTTCCGAATTAAGTTATTAAGTTTTTTTGGAATCGTATATATTGTTTCGAGGCCACATTTATTAAGTGCGATATTTACATTTTCACTTAGGTTTTTTATGTAAGGTAAAGGCAAAACAGATGAAGTGTCAAACTTTTTATAAACTATGTCAGTATTGTGGGTAGAGTCCTTACGAAATTTTAAAGTTTTAATTCTCTTACAGATATGTGACTTTATAAAAGGTTTTGGGAAGCAATTGTTGACCAAGATATCAGTTATTATTTTAATATTATTATCATGATAGCGATCGTCAGAGAGTAAAAAAGCACGGTCAACTAAACCTTTTATGGTATTGATCTTATATTTTAGTGGATGGCTCGAATAAAAATTTAGATATCTGCCTGAAAAGGTAGGTTTTCGATACCAATTAGTCAGCAAATCTGTTTTGCCTTTACCTTACATAAAAAACCTAAGTGAAAATGTAAATATCGCACTTAATAAATGTGGCCTCGAAACAATATATGATTCCAAAAAAACTTAATAATTTAATTAGGAAAGGTAAAGACAAGATTGATGCTAATCAAAAAACTGATGTCGTATATATGATTGAATGTAATGATTGCGATGCGACATATACTGGTCAAACTAAAAGACAACTCGCTACACGGATAAATGAACATTGCAGAGACATTAAAAAACATCCCAGCAACCACAGCGTAATTAGCAACCATCGGTCCACATATGGACATGATTTTAATTGGAAAGAACCAAAAATTTTGCACTGCGAAAAACATAGAAAGAAAAGAGAGATTGCTGAGATGTTTTTCATCAAAAAATTCAACAACAATATTAATCTTCAAAAAGACACAGACAATTTAAATCCGATATGACACGTTAATACACAGAGTGTGATTGCTTGTTGTTTGTTTTTTGCAAATTTTGTTCCTATGTCTTTGTAATTGTTTATGTTTTTTGGACGCAAGACATGGTAATCTTACATACATGTCTTCAGTTTCGACATTAGTCATACCACGGCTTTCACTTTGACAGCTTGAAAGGTAACGATCTTAGAATTATTCTGTACATCACATCCTAAATTGCGGTTCGTTTCTCATTGTTATATATAATTAATATACAATTTCTTTAATTTTCATAGCAACACTTGATAAGGGCCCGTACCCAAGGGCCGAAACGTCGTGTTAAAATTCTTGTATTGGCCAGTCAGGTAGCTTTAATAAATTTTATATTTTTACTTATCACTGGCGACTTCGTTTTAATTATTTGATATTTATTATTGATTGAGTTCAGATAATCTATTTATAGTGACAAATAGTTTTCAATTTCACCATTAAACCCAAATACTGTGTTTTAATGACAAATAGAGAATAATAAAGAAATATTTATAAATGGAATTTCGAAAGATTTAAATCACTTACTACTTCCTGAAGTATCGACTAGATTTTTATGCGATGGGCTTGGGTGGACGTGGTCCTCGTAGTTTCTGCTCGGACAGGTCGTGAGCACTGCACTTGAATTTATAACTCGCGTGTTTCGCGCTTACTTCAAAAATTCAGTTAATAGATAATAAATGGTCAATAGTATATGCTTAACGGTGAATCTCAATAGTGATACTTAATAGTGATACTCAATAGTGATACTCAATAATGGTGATGCTCGATAGATGATACACTAGTGATGATAGGTGAAAAGATCCTCGGTTTATATTCCGTTCTTACTTGCCCCTTCCATGGGATATTTTGTGATAATGTAGGGACTTAAAGGGCGTTCTTTAAAATGGATAGTCTTAGAATTTATCGACGATATTTATTTAGTATTACTTTTGATCGATTGAGTGACTTTTATTCTAGTATAGAGTTCACTGGGATTAACTGGTTGTTTACTTTTATTGCATCGGGCACTCGTCTAGTTTCTTAAATTCGTCTATCGGCTTACTTTTATCAGAAAGGTGAGGCAAGCGTTTTTCGGATCTCTGATGGTTGCGTATATTCTACTTGCTTAGATTTCTTAATTTCTGTCGTCGATTAATCTTTATAAGAAAGATGAGGCAAGCGTTTTTTCAGTTCTATCGCTTTCCTTATTATGATTTGTTACGACAATCCATGCTTCGAAATTAAAGAAAGGAACGCGCGTTTGCTCGAGTTAGGAAAGAAAGGAATCGTGGAGTCCACAGGACGTAACACAATGGTTTTGTAAATTTGTCTATTTCGCAACTCTCGTTTTGCGCGTGACCCGCGGTGTCGGCGTTTCGCGCGTGACCCGCTGTGTCGGCGTTTCGCGCGTGACCCGCTGTGTCGGCGTTTCGCGCGTGACCCGCTGTGTCGGCGTTTCGCGCGTGACCCGCTGTGTCGGCGTTTCGCGCGTGACCCGCTGTGTCGGCGTTTCGCGCGTGACCCGCTGTGTCGGCGTTTCGCGCGTGACCCGCTGTGTCGGCGTTTCGCGCGTGACCCGCTGTGTCGGCGTTTCGCGCGTGACCCGCTGTGTCGGCGTTTCGCGCGTGACCCGCTGTGTCGGCGTTTCGCGCGTGACCCGCTGTGTCGGCGTTTCGCGCGTGACCCGCTGTGTCGGCGTTTCGCGCGTGACCCGCTGTGTCGGCGTTTCGCGCGTGACCCGCTGTGTCGGCGTTTCGCGCGTGACCCGCTGTGTCGGCGTTTCGCGCGTGACCCGCTGTGTCGGCGTTTCGCGCGTGACCCGCTGTGTCGGCGTTTCGCGCGTGACCCGCTGTGTCGGCGTTTCGCGCGTGACCCGCTGTGTCGGCGTTTCGCGCGTGACCCGCTGTGTCGGCGTTTCGCGCGTGACCCGCTGTGTCGGCGTTTCGCGCGTGACCCGCTGTGTCGGCGTTTCGCGCGTGACCCGCTGTGTCGGCGTTTCGCGCGTGACCCGCTGTGTCGGCGTTTCGCGCGTGACCCGCTGTGTCGGCGTTTCGCGCGTGACCCGCTGTGTCGGCGTTTCGCGCGTGACCCGCTGTGTCGGCGTTTCGCGCGTGACCCGCTGTGTCGGCGTTTCGCGCGTGACCCGCTGTGTCGGCGTTTCGCGCGTGACCCGCTGTGTCGGCGTTTCGCGCGTGACCCGCTGTGTCGGCGTTTCGCGCGTGACCCGCTGTGTCGGCGTTTCGCGCGTGACCCGCTGTGTCGGCGTTTCGCGCGTGACCCGCTGTGTCGGCGTTTCGCGCGTGACCCGCTGTGTCGGCGTTTCGCGCGTGACCCGCTGTGTCGGCGTTTCGCGCGTGACCCGCTGTGTCGGCGTTTCGCGCGTGACCCGCTGTGTCGGCGTTTCGCGCGTGACCCGCTGTGTCGGCGTTTCGCGCGTGACCCGCTGTGTCGGCGTTTCGCGCGTGACCCGCTGTGTCGGCGTTTCGCGCGTGACCCGCTGTGTCGGCGTTTCGCGCGTGACCCGCTGTGTCGGCGTTTCGCGCGTGACCCGCTGTGTCGGCGTTTCGCGCGTGACCCGCTGTGTCGGCGTTTCGCGCGTGACCCGCTGTGTCGGCGTTTCGCGCGTGACCCGCTGTGTCGGCGTTTCGCGCGTGACCCGCTGTGTCGGCGTTTCGCGCGTGACCCGCTGTGTCGGCGTTTCGCGCGTGACCCGCTGTGTCGGCGTTTCGCGCGTGACCCGCTGTGTCGGCGTTTCGCGCGTGACCCGCTGTGTCGGCGTTTCGCGCGTGACCCGCTGTGTCGGCGTTTCGCGCGTGACCCGCTGTGTCGGCGTTTCGCGCGTGACCCGCTGTGTCGGCGTTTCGCGCGTGACCCGCTGTGTCGGCGTTTCGCGCGTGACCCGCTGTGTCGGCGTTTCGCGCGTGACCCGCTGTGTCGGCGTTTCGCGCGTGACCCGCTGTGTCGGCGTTTCGCGCGTGACCCGCTGTGTCGGCGTTTCGCGCGTGACCCGCTGTGTCGGCGTTTCGCGCGTGACCCGCTGTGTCGGCGTTTCGCGCGTGACCCGCTGTGTCGGCGTTTCGCGCGTGACCCGCTGTGTCGGCGTTTCGCGCGTGACCCGCTGTGTCGGCGTTTCGCGCGTGACCCGCTGTGTCGGCGTTTCGCGCGTGACCCGCTGTGTCGGCGTTTCGCGCGTGACCCGCTGTGTCGGCGTTTCGCGCGTGACCCGCTGTGTCGGCGTTTCGCGCGTGACCCGCTGTGTCGGCGTTTCGCGCGTGACCCGCTGTGTCGGCGTTTCGCGCGTGACCCGCTGTGTCGGCGTTTCGCGCGTGACCCGCTGTGTCGGCGTTTCGCGCGTGACCCGCTGTGTCGGCGTTTCGCGCGTGACCCGCTGTGTCGGCGTTTCGCGCGAGTATTTGTCTTACTTCGATAATATAAAATATAATATAATAATTTAATTGTGTATAGCCTTTAGGACTATAACACCTAATATTAACACAAATTTTGCGGAAACGCTTCGAGTGTTATCGCTGTCGTTTTTCGGTAGACTTTCTCCGAAACTTTAGCGTTTGTACAATTGTGAAGTTCTCAATCCCAAAATACTAATATTAACAAAAATTTGAAATTTATTCAAGTAAAGACTATTCTTTCAACGTATAAAAATGGATTTTGTAATAAAAAACCAAGTTTTATGTGAATATATGTGGAATTACGTTGATACAAATACAAATAAAATAAACATTATTTAAAATAATTTAAAAAATGAGCATAATTTTATGGCAGTCAACTTGAGCACATAAAAATTAAGTTACGTAAGAATTTTTTTTGTTCTTATAATAAAAAATAGAAGACTGCTTTCTACAAAAAAGAACTTTTCCAAAAGAGATATGCGACATTTTTAAATAAAAATTTCATCGTCAAATTTAATATCGATTTAAATCAATTATTTCAGAATATTTCCTCATCTTCATCAACTGTTTTATTAGAAGTTCCTCTGGCAGAAGAACAAAACAAAATGATAAAAATAAAAAAAAGAGGTAGGCCACGCTTCTTAGGAAGGTTCAGAGAAAACAAAAAAAAACGTATTCAGGAACTGCTATCAAAGTACAGTGCTGAAGAACTTATAAAAGCTGCTAAATGCTTGCATAATCAATATGATGAGGATTCTGATATGAATAAAAGTACTGACAATATCGAAATAAATATTAATGAAATTTTAGCTATGTATGTTGATTTAGAACTAACAAAAGCGAAATATGAGAAACTCCGGACATATAATAAGAAATTACACGGAAGGAAATTATATCCTCCATATGCTAGTATTAAGAGTGCAAAAGAAAAGTGCTATCCAACAGCTTTAAACATCAGTGACTTTGGTGCAAGTGTTGATGTTAAATCAGTATTACATCATACTACTGAAAGAATACTTTTAACATTAAATAAAAAAGAGCTTCATGATTTATGCGATAAAAAATTAATTTTACATGGAAAGTGGGGTATGGATGACGCTTCTGGACAGCAGATCACCAGACAAAAGTGGTCAGTAGAAACAGATGGTTTTAAGAAAAATCTACAGTCAACTTATACTGACGATAATGACGATGAGAAAGAAATGTTCTTTGATGGCGCAGTGTTTGTGACTTGTTTTGTTCCGATTCAGTTGGTGGCTGATAATAGTAACATTGTATGGAAAAATGAAAGACCTTCGTCAGTCTATTATTGCCGACCAGTAAAGTTCGAGTTTATAAAAGAAAGTAGTTCTAGTACCGCTAATGAATACAAATTTTATTCAGACATTTTCAACCAATCTGATCCCTCATGCATTACAGTGGAAAATTTATTATTCAATGTAAGTATTATTCAATGTAAGTTTAACATACAATGCACAATGATCGATGGTAAAACATGCAACATTTTAACTGGTGAAAAATCTTCAAATTGTTGCAACATTCGTGGAGTAGGTCCAAAGCATATAAATAATCTAAAATATGTTAAAAATCTTCCAAGTAATGATGATAATTATAAATACGGGCTTTCGACATTACATTGTTGGATTCGCTTCATGGAGTATTTACTACATGTATCCTATAACTTAGATTTTAAAAAACATCGTGCAAAGGGAGAAGATAAAGTTTTAAAAGCTGAAAGAAAAAAGATTATTAAAAAGAATTTAAAATCTAAATTATCATTAACTGTAGATGTTGTAAAACAAGGAGCAGGTACGACAAACATTGGAAATGTTGCCCGTTGTTTTTTTGCAGAAGCTGAAACAGTAGCCGAAATTACTGGATTAAATAAAGATCTGATAAAACGACTGGCTAATATTTTACAGGTATTAGCATGTGGAAAAGACATTGATTGCAACAAATTTGAAAAATATTGTCTGGATACCGCTGAACTTTGTGTTCATTTGTATCTCTGGTATAACATTCCACCATCTGTACATAAGGTTTTATTACACGGTAGTAATATTATTAAACATTTCGGTTTGCCAATCGGTTGTCTCGGAAGAAGCGCAAGAGGCAAGCAATAAGATTTTCAGAAAAGCTCGTGCCCAACACAGCAGAATGAAATCACGAAAATCTACCAATGAAGATATTATGCATTACCTTTTAATTTCATCAGATCCTTTAATTAGTAGCATAAGAATTAAACAAGAGAAACAACCGAAAGATTGATCTCCTGAGGCTAAGGATCTGTTGAGAGATTAAAGGCTTACATATTAATTATGACAAAAAGTTAAAAATGTGTTATAAATTTTAAAAAGCATAAAAATATAAAGCATAAAAAAATAAAGCATAAAAAAACGAAAAAAAATTTAAAAACTTAAAAAAAACAAAAAAAAACAAAAAAATTAAAATACAAAACAGACACGACAAAAAGTAAACAAATTCTGTCACGTCTGATATCTTCACGATAAAAGAACTTAAGTATCACGTTATTAACAAAGTACTTAAAATCAAATAACAAAATTCAATTTATTTTTTACATTATGATTATGATTTGCTTTTGCATTATGATTATGATTTGATATATAAATTTCATGTTAAATTTATAAATTTACAGATAACCGAGCAATACGTAAGTAAAAACGCGATCTGAATGCATTGATATTGTAAAGACATCAAAAAATCGTAAAACATTTCGGATCGCTTCAGATCCTCTTCAGTGGCAAAAAATTACAATTTTGATAGATCACAGATATGTTATTAAAGATCCCTAAAACCCTTACTTAATCGTATACTTAATCTGGTGCAAGAATATTTAATATCTTATAGTTTCTATATTTCTGACAACCATTTTGGGTCCGCCATTTTGAATTAAAGCTCTAATTTAAAAGTCGCATAAATATAGTATTAAAATCGGTTAGAAATTACACTGTCCACCGATTTTTGTCCAAAAAGAGTGCCTTTTTCCTACTGTGCGGCGGCACGAACGTTTTTTCCAGCCATTCAGTACGTAATTAATATATCGGTATACTCTTCAGCGGTATACATCTTATAATTTTTCGTAATCTCGAGAATGCACGAACGTCGGACGCTGGGCACGTATTGTCGTGAAGCGACAAACAATAAACGTTTGCAATCGAAAGCGCTTGTTATCGACTTATTTTTAAATTTTAAATGCACCGTAGCAAATTTTGAAAATAACTTAGAACGTAAATTATGACAGTCTGGAATGTGATGTGTGAACACAGTTAAATTTGTTTACTAAAAAATTATGTAAATTTACATTACGCATTTTTTAAAAATAAGAACTGTAATGTCTAAAAATATTTTTTAATTGTAAGAAAACTTGAAATATTGGCTTATTAACAAAATAAAGGGTATTTGTATTGTAACATTTAATTTTTACAAGTTCAGAAAATTGAAAATATTGAGGTTTTTTATAACCAACAGATTGCACGCAAATGGAGCATATGATACATGTTTTTTTAATAGATGCCAAACAATATCTTGCAACATTATATAAACAATTCATTTCTGTATTATTATATTCTTTTATTACACTATTATCAAAAGGAGGAATTTGATCTATGATTGTAGGAGATGCATTAGATACAGAAGAATGAAGTACATTATCTTTTTTAGATTTTAAATATTCTAAAAAACCAGAAAAATATTCACTATTATCGGTTTCATAATTTCCTGTCAATATTGGTTTTGTGAACATACTTATGGCAATAAGTTTTAAATTATTTTTAAATTGTAGAGTCTAAAACTACATTTTTATGTCGCAAAAGTGAGAACAGATTTTCTATGCAGTCTTGTGTAAGACGACCAGTCAAAACAAATTGAAAATTGCAATGGTTTAAAAGATATTGTGCCAAATTAATAATTAACGTTGTAGAAAGAATAATACCTTTTTGTACAGGTTTAAATATTTCTTTAATACCAATTTTTTTTTGTAAAGAGATTATCTCATGAAGAAAAGAAATGCTAGCATTGTATATTTCTTTGTTCTTTGTACCTAATGCTGTACAACATGACCTAGAAATCATCAATGAAAACCATTTGGATATTTGTTCAACAAACCATGCGGTAGTGCGAAATTCCGGCTTATGATTTTCATTTGCTAAAAATTGTAACGAACTACAGACATGGGTTGAGAAAACATTTCTTGCCTTATTTACACGCATTTTATTGTAAGTATTAGTACACTTAATATCATCGTAATGTAATTTAGGCGTTAGAAAAAATTCTAGGTCTTTCTGAGACTCAATTAATTCATTGAAATATGCAATTTCTTCTCTATTAGATGGTAACTTGTATTTAATAACAAATTCCTCTGGCAAGATAAAAAATTTATTTTTAAGTAATGATTCTATAAAATTTTTTAAAAGATGTGGTATATCTGCAATAAAATATAAAAACTTAGTAAATGACTAGTCTTTTCCTTGCGAGAAGGAAGATCTTAAATGCTTTTGCCGAAGGTCGATCAAAACGTAGAGCGCGCGCGTATGGAGTCGTAAAACAAAAAAAGAAAAAAGGCGTAGCAGAGTATTATATATCACAGGCTGTATTTAAATGAAAATTAGAAGAGTTACAATGAAAGCACACAAGCACACTACCGCAATTAAGTAGAGCGAAGCGAAAAGGAACATGCAAAAGCAGAGCATGGAACGTATATAGGCTCGGTAATACACACTGTTAAGCAAAACCGCGTGCGAAAGCAACGAGCGCCAAAAGAAGAGTCCGGAATCCGTACTCTCGACGCTCCTCACTCTCACCGCCGGCCCGTCCCTAAGCTACTCGATCCACCCAGGGACTTGGTCGACGGGGGGATGATTGTATTCCTCGGCGCGCGATTCAATTTGAGGCGATCGGCTCTAACATGCCACCCGCCTCGGCGTACGTCGAAATTGCTTTGTTCTTTAACAGATGTCTTAACTAATCAACTACAAGTTTCACAAGATATTGAATATTTAGGTAGACGGTATACAGTCAAATACGGAAGTCGTGGGCTCGCCGCCCGCCATGCCGGAGTAGGTCCACAAGGTTCATAATGATAGGTCTGGTCATGGTTGAGAGTCAGGGCGGTGTTTCCATCTGGTCGGTCGCCCTTGGCAAAGGGCAGATTCTCGTTACTGTCCTCTTAGTCACTCCTTTCGGTGTTCACAAGGTCACGACCCTGACCAGTCCATCCGTACCAGGGTGGATTTCGACGACGCGACCCATGGACCACTTAGTTGGAGGCATCAGATCGTCTCGTATCAGAACCAAGTCGTCAACCGCCAGGTTTGCTCGCCGTTGTCGCCAGGTCTGCTCGCCGTTGTCGCCAGGTCTGCTCGCCGTTGTCGCCAGGTCTGCTCGCCGTTGTCGCCAGGTCTGCTCGCCGTTGTCGCCAGGTCTGCTCGCCGTTGTCGCCAGGTCTGCTCGCCGTTGTCGCCAGGTCTGCTCGCCGTTGTCGCCAGGTCTGCTCGCCGTTGTCGCCAGGTCTGCTCGCCGTTGTCGCCAGGTCTGCTCGCCGTTGTCGCCAGGTCTGCTCGCCGTTGTCGCCAGGTCTGCTCGCCGTTGTCGCCAGGTCTGCTCGCCGTTGTCGCCAGGTCTGCTCGCCGTTGTCGCCAGGTCTGCTCGCCGTTGTCGCCAGGTCTGCTCGCCGTTGTCGCCAGGTCTGCTCGCCGTTGTCGCCAGGTCTGCTCGCCGTTGTCGCCAGGTCTGCTCGCCGTTGTCGCCAGGTCTGCTCGCCGTTGTCGCCAGGTCTGCTCGCCGTTGTCGCCAGGTCTGCTCGCCGTTGTCGCCAGGTCTGCTCGCCGTTGTCGCCAGGTCTGCTCGCCGTTGTCGCCAGGTCTGCTCGCCGTTGTCGCCAGGTCTGCTCGCCGTTGTCGCCAGGTCTGCTCGCCGTTGTCGCCAGGTCTGCTCGCCGTTGTCGCCAGGTCTGCTCGCCGTTGTCGCCAGGTCTGCTCGCCGTTGTCGCCAGGTCTGCTCGCAGTTGTCGCCAGGTCTGCTCGCCGTTGTCGCCAGGTCTGACGCGCCTGCAGATGCATGAGATACTCTCGGACCCATCGACGCCAAAAGTGGTCTCTCATCTGGGATACTTGTCGCCAACGAGACACAAGATTAGTATTAATGTCAGCAAGGTCAGGCTCTGGAACTGCGGACATGGGTTCCCCGACCAAGAAATGTCCTGGGGTTAAGGCAGTAAGATCGGTTGGGTTGTTACTTAGTGGTGTTAGTGGTCGAGAATTTAAGCAGGCTTCTATCTGGCAAAGTAAGATCGATAGCTCCTCGAACGTTAGCGTACGCCCTTTTAAAATACGTCTGAGATGTCGCTTGGTCGATTTTACCC
The DNA here is from genome assembly GCA_963971435.1 of Lasius platythorax. Classification (NCBI taxonomy): domain Eukaryota; kingdom Metazoa; phylum Arthropoda; class Insecta; order Hymenoptera; family Formicidae; genus Lasius; species Lasius platythorax. The sequence continues at coordinate 20,929,488 of OZ020536.1, read as the reverse complement.
CGGTTTCCCAGAGGCCGCCAAAGTGGGGCGAATAGGGCGGGATGAACTTCCACGAGGTTCCTTCTGCCGCCAGTTCCCTCGTGATATCCGTATAGTAGTCCGAGGCTGCTTGAAGTAAGGATCTCAGCTCCTTATCCGCTCCGCGAAAGTTGGTAGCGTTGTCGCTCCATAGTTGGGCGCAACGTCCTCGTCTCGCAGTAAAACGGTGGAACGCTGCAACAAATGAACTAGAAGTGAGACCCGCCACGGCTTCCAAGTGAACCGCCTTAGTCGAAAGGCACACAAAGAGACAGATATATCCTTTGATGCTAGTATTCCCGCGTCCCAGCGAGAGTCGCAGTGTTATCGGGCCGGCATAGTCCACACCAGACTTCGAGAATGGTCTCGCAGGCTTGACTCGTTCGGCGGGCAGTTGTCCCATGAGTTGTTGTCCTGCCCGTCCACTGAATCTTGCACATTTCAGACATGACCGCGAGACAGACCTAACCAGACCTAATCAGAGAACGACCGTGGATGATTCAAAACCTCCGCATTATGTAACTGCGGGTAAGTTCAGGTCTTCCGTGCAGGGTAGCGGCGTGAGCGTCTCGTACTATCAGGGTTGCTAATGGACATTTCTTGGCGATTATGTACGGGTGTTTTTCATCATACAGAAGTATAGCATTGCGTAGCCTGCCGCCAATTCTCAGGAGACCGTCATCGTCCAGAAACGGGGTAAATGACAGCAGCGGGGAGTTCCGTCGTAGGTTTTTTCCCTTAGCGATGTCGGAGATTTTGTTACTAAAGGCCGCCCGTTGCGATAATCTGACGACGAGTTTCAACGCTTGGAGGCGTTCGTCGGCTGACAGGAGCCCGTGATGGCGCTCTTCCTTATGTTGAAGGTTGTGGATATATCTTAGCTACAGCGCCAGGATTCTTATCAGCTTTGAGAGGCTGGAGTATTTAGACAACAGCTCGTAAAATTCTGGTTCGACTGTGGTGTGAAGCGTAGTTGTAGCTGCCTCCTCAGGGTCTTCTACCATTGATACGTTCGAGGAGGTGACTAGCCAAGCCGATTCACCTTGCTGCAACCACGTAGGCCCGTGCCACCACAGATGGGCGTTTATGAGTTCACGAGGCTGAATGCCTCGTGTTGCTAGGTCCGCTGGATTCTCGGTCGTACGCAGGTAACCCCATCGCGTATCTGGAAGAACTGTCTGAATTTCACGATTTGCGATAAATGTAGGCCATCTTGACGCATGGCCCCGGATCCACGCCAATACTACCTGCGAATCGGTCCATGCGAATATCGCACCGGTCGTAGGTTTAGTCCTGTACTAACCGCCCTTAAGAGTCTTATCAATAATAGCGCGCCACACAACTCGAGGCGCGGAATACTCTGTGTTTTCACTGGCGCCACCTTAGTCTTCGCCACCAGTAGACTCGAGTGGAAGCCTCCGTTTAGTCCTTCTACGTGGAGGTACACGGTTGCGGCGTAGGCTCGCTTGGAGGCGTCACAAAATCCGATCAGTTTGGTTTTTTCAGCGTTGTCATCACAGGTTGAGATCCAGCGTGGAATCTTCATTGCCTCCAAGTCCTGAAGGGTCAATCGAAATTGTTTCCATTGTTCCGACAGTTTATGAGGGAGGTCCTGGTCCCAATCAATCTCCGCGAGCCAAAGGTCCTGAATCATGATTTTTTCTATCACCACGATTGGAGCTATCCAGCCTAGGGGATCGAATAGTCGGGATACCTCTGATAAGACTGAACGTTTGGTAGAGCGATTTGGCGGCAGAAGAGACACTCTAATTGAGAAGGAATCGTCCAATGGGCTCCAGGTGAGTCCTAGTGTGGAAATTCCGTCCATCTCCTGGAAATGCCGCGGAGAGGTGTCACCGGCCGGATGGATTTCCTTGCAATTGACCGCCCACTTGCTGAGGGGGAAGCCTCCCGATAAGAGTAGATCACGTATCTTATGTTGAGCTTTCTGAACTTGTTGAAGGGTGTCGGCACCTGCCAAGATGTCATCAACATAGGTATGGTCCTCAATGATCTTGGCGCCTAAAGGGAAGCGCTCCCTCTCGTCCTCGGCGAGCTGCAAGAGTGTTCGCAGAGCTAAGTAGGGTGCGCAGGCGGTGCCGTAAGTAACTGTCGTAAGTCGGTAATCCTTCAGGCGACTCTCTTGATCCTTGCGCCACAGGATTTGTTGCAGGTCTGCATCCTCCTCGTGTATTCGGATTTGCCTGAACATTTTGACAATATCCGTAGTGAAGACGAATCGGAAAAATCGCCATCTTGTCAAGACTAGCCAGAGTTCCCGCTGCAGCTTCAGCCCCGTGAGTAGTCGGTCGTTGAGCGACAGGCCGTTCGAGGTCTTGAAGGATGCGTTGAACACCACGCGGATCTTCTTTTTCGAATCTTGCTGTTTAACGACCGCGTGATGTGGAAGGTAGCAGGCGTTGGGCGCGTTTCTGACATCATCCGGTACCAATTCCATGTGCTCCATGTCAAGATAGGTCTGCATGAACTCGTCGTACTTGTTCTTCAGAGAGAAGTTTCTGGCCAGACGTCGTTTGGTTCTGAGGAGCAACCTCATGGCGCTCAAACGTGAGGAGCCTAATACCTTCGTTTCGTCATTCCTCGTCGGCAGTCTAACTACGTAACGTCCGCTTTTATCTCGGCGATGAGTAGATTTAAAAATCTCTTCGCAGAGCTCGTCATCTGGAGAGAGAGGGCGATCCGACTTTACCTCTTCGACCTCCCAAAATCGTTGAAGATCAAACGGCAAGCAGTCGTGCGTCTGGCAATGGAAGGAAGCTATCGAGTCAGGGTTGACTGGTTCGTAATCTGCAAGACTCGTGGATCCCATGAGAACCCATCCGAACACCGTTAGTATTGCGGTAGGGGAGCCTCTCGGTCCACGGCGGTTTGTGTTTTCGAAGAGTTGACCGCAGATGTCTGCACCCAGGATGACGTCAACTCGCGCCGGTTTGGCGTAGTCTGGATCGGCCAGGGGCAATCCTGAGAGATGAGGCCATGTTTGATCCGGTACCACCGATGACGGTACCATGGTGCTCAGAGTTCGCAATACTAAAGCTCGGACAGGAAGACGGAGTGACCTTGTTCGGCATGTAGTAACTAACATACTAACTTCACTGTTTGCGGAGCCGGCTGCCGTTCCCTGGATCCCGGAGATCGGAATTGAGACGTTTCGCCTTGGCAAGCGCAATGTTTGTGCCACCCATTCTGTGACGAAGGAGGACTCCGACGCCGTGTCCAATAGGGCGCGGACGTTCAGAATGTTTCCGTTTGGTGATTCGACCTGTATCCGGGCAGTCGCTAGAAGGACCACTCGATTGGTTGCGACGGAATACGATGCAATTTTGTTTGTAGCCGCGGTCGGGGCGCCTTCTACAGCTAGGCTCTCCTTCTCTTCTGAGGTTCGGTCTTCTTGATTCGATTGGACGCCCGCTACGGCGCTGTGAAGTAAGGTGTGATGTCTACCGTCACAAGCCACGCATCGGTATTTTGAAGTACACTTGCCGGCCTCGTGATCTGAATGTAGGCAGTTGAGACAGACTCCCAGTTTCTGCGCCTGTTCCTTTCGTTGAAAAAAGCTGTATTTCTTGAATTTAAGGCAGTAACCTAAGGTATGTCCTTGATGACATAAGGGGCACTTAGGAGGGTTCTTTGTCTTGCGGTCGCCTGCGGTTGAATGATAGGCCGAGGTACCTTTTCTTTTGGTGCCGCTTGAAGACACCTTGCCGCTCGGCGCCTGAACTCTTAAGTCCTTTGAGAATGTGGCCTCCAGAGCTTGAATGCGGTTTTCCAGAAAGGTTACTAGGCTATCGAAGGTAGGGATCTTCTTGCTGTCTTGCGACGAGGTCTGCCAGTCCATTCGCGACGCCGTATTTAGCTTCTCTACGGATTTGCCTTCTCTCGGTGAGGAAAAGGAACCAGTCGCTCCAGTGTTCAACGGGCCTTTGGAGCGCCTCAAAGGCGCGCTTGGATTGTCGCACCGTAGTAAGCAACCGTTTCAAGTCGGTCGCCGTTTGCTTTGCGACGGCAGGACAGTTTACTATATTGCGCATGTATTTAAAGAGGAGAACATGTTGATTTTCGTAAGTGTCCAATAAGTCCTGCCAAGCACCCTCGTAACCGGACTCCGTGATTGCCACGTTCTTAAGAAGGTCGGCGGCTTCTCCGCTCAGGCTTGGTTTTAAATATTGCAGTTTTAGAACATTAGGAATCTCTGCGTCGTCGTGTATTAGCGCCTTAAAGAGTCCTTTGAAATTTTCCCACTGCAGTAAGTCGCCTGAGAATTTGGGCAGCTCAATCTTAGGTAAGTGGACTCGCTTTGGTGCAATACCCGGATTATCTTCCTGAGTAGGCGCAATGACTACCTTTTTGCCTGCATTTTGAATTTTGTTCGCGATCAGGGCTGAGGTACCGCTTTTCAGTTATCGAGAACTGGTCGTTCTTCAAGTAGTCTGAGGTTCCCTCCGGATCCGCTCGTTTGATTGAACGATGATAATCAAGGAAGTCTACCCAGTATTCGTCCAATTTTTTTTGTCGACTGGCTTTTTTTCCAAGACTGGCCGGGTGCGCTTCTCTTTACCTAGTTTGTATAGGTTGTTCCAGAAGCGGTCGATCCAGCCTGCAATCTCTATTTGTTCTTTAGTTAGGTCGGAGAGTTTGACGGTAGTCGCCATTGCTTCCTGTTTGCTTTACTAGAAAACCTTGTTGACAACCACAATAAGGAGCAATTGAGAGAGAAATGGAAAGGGCGGCGAAGTTAGGGCATCGGAGCAGCTCTCTCCTCTTTCGTCTAATGTAGACTTGCAAAGCTTGAAAATCTTCGACGGGCTGAGTTACCGCGATTTATGAGGCCAGGCAATGGTTTTACATTCGACAGTATCTCGCGTACGCAAACAATAGAGCCCCGAGCCGCGTGTTATGCTGCCCGTCGAAACGCTCTTGACACGGCTTGATCACGTGTTATGCCGCGCGTCGAACAGCACGCTCTCGACCCGGCTCAATCACGTGTTATGCCGCGCGTCGAACAGCACGCTCTCAACACGCCATGATCACGTGATCGTTGTCGTCACTGGTATCCTGCTGCTTTAGGCGGATATAGTACGAATAAATGGTATCTTACTTGACCCTTTGATCGTAGCCCTTGGACGCCCTTTCCGGTGCGTTCGTCCAACGATTAGGATGAGGGTACGCCGATCGCAAATACCGGATCGCGACGTTCGGCGACTGTCCGTTGCACGGAGTCTCAAAGTCACAGAGTCACAAAGTCACAGAGTCACAAAGTCACAGAGTCACAAAGTCACAGAGTCACAAAGTCACAGAATTAGTTTCGATTGTTCGTTCCACACTAAATCGCACGCCTTTGGCGATCTAAAAGAATCCGGCTCGAAGGACCAGTAAATGACTAGTCTTTTCCTCGCGAGGAGGAAGAAGATCTTAAATGCTTTTGCCGAAGGTCGATCAAAACGTAGAGCGCGCGCGTATGGAGTCGTAAAACAAAAAAAAGAAAAAAGGCGTAGCAGAGTATTATATATCACAGGCTGTATTTAAATGAAAATTAGAAGAGTTACAATGAAAGCACACAAGCACACTACCGCAATTAAGTAGAGCGAAGCGAAAAGGAACATGCAAAAGCAGAGCATGGAACGTATATAGGCTCGGTAATACACACTGTTAAGCAAAACCGCGTGCGAAAGCAACGAGCGCCAAAAGAAGAGTCCGGAATTCGTACTCTCGACGCTCCTCACTCTCCCCGCCGGCCCGTCCCTAAGCTACTCGATCCACCCAGGGACTTGGTCGACGGGGAGATGATTGTATTCCTCGGCGCGCGATTCAATTTGAGGCGATCGGCTCTAACACTTACGAGGATTAAAGGGATGAGGTATATAATTTCTAACATCAGAATATCGTCCTACATTTATTCCACAACATTTCCATACTTTACCATTTCCAGTACCCATGTCAGAAGTTATATAATTTACATGAAGACCAAATTTCTTCAGCTTTATAAATTATCTGAAAATTAATATTTTTTGCAGTTTCTCCATTAAATGAGTCACCTGTATAAAAATAACTGACAACATGCTTCTATCGGCTAGCTGTACCCGTCAACATAAATGCTAAAGCATGTGTTGCTATACCTTCTTCATGTGGAAGTGTTATATTTCCAAGGAATGTTTTTGTTGAGGAATCATAAACGTGCTTTGGTGTTATACTCATTTCATCAATGACAAGTCCACATTTTCTATCGATATTATTTTGAAAAAAACTTACTTTTAATTGTAAGAAATCAAACATTTCGTTTGAAATTCCACTTTCAAATTTCAAATTTTCCAATCTTCGCTGTAAAATGCGCAAACTTGGAAGTAGCATTTTTTGTCGAAGAAGTTCTTGATAACCACTAGTGCCATAAGTAAACCTTAATCTAAGTTCTTCTAACTTTTTATTTTTATTTTTCTCTTTTACATCAATTTCAGTTTTGTCTGGAGTATTGATTATTATCGATGATGTATTAGGGGGAAGTTCAATGGTTTCATTTATTATCTAAAAGAAATATATATATCACTATATTTATACATATGTATACTTTCTTTAATTATTTTTTTATAAATTCTATTATTTACTTTACCTGTTTATCATTTACTATAATTTGGTCTTTTTTATGAACAGGTCTATGTTCTTCCTCAGTTACATCAGGTACCTCAATTACATCAGGTTTCTGATTAATACAAAAAATTTTTTTCTTCTGGTAATATTCGAAAATCGTTGGTACTGCGTTTTGTTTTAATTTCCTTTTATTATCGATTCTCTGTTCCCACATTTCAGGTTTAAAATGCACTTATATTGACACAACAGTTAATTAAACAATAGTAATATTGTAAATATGCATAAAACAAATAATTTTACTTCGCATATACATGAGTGATTTGATGGTATCCAGTTCTTATATTTGGTATTTATGTTATTAATCCATTGTACTCCACGTTGAGTATTTCTCGGTATTGCTTTCATTACATATCCCTTCTCTGAGGAATTATTACAAAATGGTATTGTGCATCCAACCATGTTTCTTAAATATCAATTTTTTATAACATAAATTTAAATATCAATAAAATTGCTGTTTTCGTCGGCTTGACAGCTAACAGCTGACTACAGACCACTACTGACAAAGATCGCACATATCTTTCTCTCTCGCACGATTTCGATGAAACATGGCGAAACTCTCCTTATGGCGTCACTCTGATTAAAGGCTCTCTAGCCATTGCCGCTTGTAATAAACAACTCCCCGCGCGCCTAGCAACCTCGATCGCTACCCAGCGATCCCGCATCTTCCCGCGCGCCTAGCAACCTCGATCGCTACCCAGCGATCCCGCATCTTCCCGCGCGCTTGTATTTGGCGGTAGGTCGGGCTAATACGGCGATTTTTAATCATTAATAATTCGTTAAATATTGCGAAAATTGCATAATGGTAGAAAACTTTTCGACTCAGTTTAGTTTGCTCTATCTGCACACGAGATTAGTCCCAATCATTTTGGGACACCTTTTGTATATAAAATTCATATGTCTTATATTTATATTTATATATATATATCAAGAGACACGGTAGTGTCTCGCGCCAAGTACCGCGCAGCAGCAGCAAGGCACTCCGGGTATCTTTACGCGGGCCGGCCAGTTGAGAGTACTCGAGACTATCAGACCTCAATAATCGCTGAACAGATTGAGTTTTTACTAGGCTTAATCGATAGCTTGGGTTTAAATTATATAAGGAAAGTGTCTTTATTTTTGCTCTACATGTTATATAAACATTATATATTACGACGCAAAGTCGAGATGTGATAATTTTCGTTTAAGAAACGTCACCGTCAAGGTGCAATTTCATGGAGCGAAGAAAAGCTAGCGTTTCATCCTCTCTTCTCAATTTTTGACAAAATGGCTGTATTCAGCGAAGATACGCTCAAAGTTGGACACAAACCAACTTTTAGCGAAGCAACGCGCAACGTCGAATTTGAAATCAACTGAAAAGATAAATTTTGTCAGACAGTATTGTTCAGAATTGAATTAAAATGGCAGGAAGGATTGAAATAGCGTCAGAAAGTACAAACGAAGTTAGTATATATTATACATATAGTAATAATATCATACTTATAGGTTGTTGATTATTTTTTTTTTTTTTTTGAGTATATAATACAACGAAAGTTTATTATTTCTTATTTATTAAAATTATATTTATTTATTTGTTATATTATGTTAATTTGTATTTCTCATATTGTAGGAAACTCTGTCAGTCTCATACACTTGTGGTGTGTGCGAGACTATTTTAGAAGATGAAGATGAAAGGAATCATCATCCTTGCTTTGAGGCATATAAATACGTTTATATCGATGACAATTTTTATATTTATCCTCAATGCAGTGAGTATTAATGACATTCTTTTTATTACATATTTTATAAGTAGCATTAATGGATGATATAACGTGCAGATGACGGACAAATTATCCGCAAGAGTTTGGTGGGTGATGCGGAGGTTGTTGTTATGGAGACAACGCCGGAGACAACGCCAACCCAAGCCCAAAGCCCAAGCGAAGAGACTAGCGATTGGCGAAACAAAAAAATTAGAGAAGAAGAACAGCTTATCGAGGAAGTTTCCAAGCGTCCTGCGTTGTGGAACTTTAAGCTTCCACTTGTAGAACGAAACCTGCAAATAAAAAAAAAGTTGTGGGAAGAAATCTATGCATCAATGAATGGTAAAGACCTCACACATTGCACCTACAAAAGTTTTAATTGTAACCATAAGCCATAAAAAAATTGACCAATCAGTTGATTGATGTTTCAGTTGATTGATGTTTTAGTTGATTGATGTTTCAGTTGATGATTCTTGCGGTCAAAGAATAATTGAATTTGAGATCAATTTTCTTACGGCCTTACAATTAAATTAAAATTTTAGTATGTGCAATAATCTTAACACTCTAAATTTATAGCTTTACTGAAATAAAATTTAATAGTGTGCTACTAAACATATTTTTGATTTTTTTAGGTACAATGGACATTCCGACGATGAAAAAAAAATGGAAATCATTAAGTGATTCTTTCAGAATCCATAAAAATAAGCAGCACCAACCGAGTGGCTCAGCGGCCGCACGAAAAAATACCTGGATGCACTTTGAGCGGATGCAATTTCTTAACGATGTGCTGCTGGAAAACGAGTTTGTATATAATTTATTTTTACGAGTGTAGAAACGTCACAATGCAGCAATACATAACATTTTTACTTACAATTATTGCAAATGTAATGCAAAACAATATGTTATAGTAGTACAACCAACATCCCAGTGGACATTCCATATGAAAATATTGAAGAATCTAATGATGCTGAGAATACCATTTATGATGGCAACAGCAGCAGCAGTGGTCGTGGGTCACGTATGTTAAGTTATTAGTTATTTTTTTATGAAAAGGAATTGGAAAAAAAAAACCAAAAATTAACCAATTTTTCTTAAATTTTATAATTTAAATGGGCAAATACATAATCTGAATATGGTTATAGGTAATAGCAAGCGTCGTCTCAGCATAGATGATTCTGTGGACGGAATTATCGATCGATTGTCGGATGCCCTCAGTCAACCAGTTACTGTCAACGTTCCGCCGTTTATGCCTCCTGCGCCATCGGTTGACAAAGCAACATTATTTGGGAATCTTATTACTGCCCATCTTAAAGAACTCGATCCCCAATTGGTAGACAACGTAATGTTGCAAATATTACAAATTATAAATGCTGCAAAGCAAAAAAGTAATAGAAACTAGTAATAATGTAAATGCAATATAAACTATTGTGTCAACTATTGTGAATATTCCCAGTAAACGCTAGATATTCCTTAAATATTCCATTCGTATTCCGGAATACGAATGGAATATTTAAGGAATATCTAGCGTTTACTGGGTTTATGCAGTTGCATTATTTTTATTATTTATATTATATTATTATTAAAACATTTATTGCATAATTTAATAGAAAAGTACATGTAAATAAAACTAGAGTATTATTTTTTTATTTTTATAGTTTATTTATAATTCCTTGAGAGTATAATATAATTACTATATAATAACATTCTACAAATAAATATGTGTGTTATTCTTATGTAAAACCTGGAAATAAAATATAAATATAAATTATAAATATAAATATAAATAAAAAAATATAAATATAAATAAATAAAATATAATATAAAATAAAATAGAATAAAATAAAATAGAAAATAAAATAAAATAGAAAATAAAATAAAATAGAAAATAAAATAAAATAGAATAAAATAGAATAAAATAAAATAAAATAAAATGAAATAGAAAATGAAATAAAATAAAATAGAATAAAATAAAATAGAAAATAAAATAAAATAAAATAAAATAGAATAAAATAAAATAAAATAAAATAGAAAATAAAATAAAATAGAATAAAATAAAATAAAATAGAAAATAAAATAAAATAGAATAGAATAAAATAAAATAAAATAAAATAGAAAATAAAATAAAATAGAATAAAATAAAATAAAATAAAATAGAAATAAAATATAAATATAAATTTGTTATGTGACACAAAATCATGTACATTTTATTTACTGTAATTTTAGTTTGATTTTATTTAGTTCTATAATTTTGCTACGGCACTGCTCCCTTATTATTAAAATAACGGCAAAATTCATCTCTAATTTCTATGCATTGTTTAGCACTCATGTTTGATCCACAATTCGAAATATCTTTGAATGCACATCCAGCTTCCATGATGGTTCGCCAAGATCCTGGTTTGAAGCTATTTGGACAATGTGGATCATCGACATCGACCAAACACGGAGGCACATATACATTCACGTCAATGTCTTGTCGACGAAGCCAATTGTGGAGACAAACGGTTGCCTGAACCATTAGTTTAGCGTTTTCAGGACTGGCGATAATTGGTTTCCTGTATATTTTCCATTGACTGGCGAGTATGCCAAATGTGTTCTCTATCACTCATCTCGCACGACTCAGACGATAATTGTACACATCTTGTTCCGATGTAAGTCCACGTCTACCTGGATATGGACGAAGCAAATATGGCTTTAAAGGAAAAGCTTCGTCTCCCACAAGACAATATGGCAAAAGAGGTGCTCCTTCTGCAATCGCTGCTGGCTGTGGAATATTCATTCGGCCTTCATCAAATGCTTTCCCCATAGCGCTGTCTTTAAAAATGCCACCATCACTTCGTCGTCCATATGCCCCAATATCCATAAAACGGATCACATAATTTGCATCACAAATAGCCATTAATACTATGCTATGAGCATGTTTATAATTATAAAATGATGATCCAGCATTATTGGGACCCTAAAAGTAAAAGCTATTATTTCAAATTGTACTTCTTGTTAAGTCATATCGTATACTGACAAAGATTTTACGCACTTGAATGATGACATGCTTGCCATCAATGGCTCCAATGCAATGGACAAAATTCCATTTTTCTTCGTAATCAGTGGCGATATCCAGCCAGTCTTTTTCTTCAAGTCGGCCTGACAGAACCAAAGGGCACAAAGAATCCCAAATTGCTTCGCATGTTTCACGAATAATGTTACTAGCTGTTGTCACTCCCACAAGATATTGGTAGGACATCGATGTCATGGAATCCCCGGAAGCAAGATACCTTTAATATTTTATATATGATAATATAATAATGCATTAAGCAAAAATGTATGACACCTTATTACGTATGTACACTAAAAAACGCTAAGTTAAAAAAATTAAAATTGGATCAAGCCAAACAGACCTCAATGTTAATGCCAATCGTTCAGATGATGAGATAGATTGTCGAATGACGTCCTGCTTTTGCAATTTTGCTCCGATCATGCTCAACAATTCTTCCAACTGTGTTGCAGTCATCCGAAAGTAATTATGGAATCGTATGTCCTCCAATATTAACTTCGGGACCGACGCAAAGAAAAAACTGTGTTCGTTTCTATTTTCGAAAATAGGTGCTACCCAATATTTTTTCTTCTTATATGTTTTCTCTTTCTTTTTTAAAAGAAGCATTATAGCAGTTGCAACCGCTATGCGTTGTCTCCTAATTTCTGCTGCAACTGCAATTGCCACTGTACGTCTATATTGTTCTATATACTTGTATTGATTATTATAATCCATTTTTAAACACGGTTAATTATTGAAGAGAACTTCGCAGAACGGAGCAGTCGAAAAATTCTTATTTTTGCTTTTCAACGCTGTTTTATATTGCGGTAGAGTGGGAGTAATACGCTAGCTTTCCTTCGCTCCATGAAAAGGAAGGAGGCGATAGCAAACGGCATTTCAAAGCTGCTTTGTATTGCGGTAGAGTGGGGATGAAACGTTAGCTTTTCTTCGCTCTATGAAATTGTACCTTCATTGTCACCCTCACCGTCGTCATCGCTACACGTATACTACACGTACACAACACATGCATAGATATATAGTAGTATCGCGCTACACGTATACAGGGTGTCCCAAAATCACCGGACACCGTTTCACTGACAGATTCTGTGGAACATTCTAAGACGAAAACTCTTATGCGAAAATGTCGAGGCTACAATAGTTTTTAAATGGGAAGCACTTAGAGTTGACCAATCAGTCTGCGGAAATTTCGCGCGCTCAGACATGGCACATCGCACAGCAAGTGAAGGTGCCCTTATACGTTGACTCAGTTTTTAGATATTGACATAATTGTGCATACGACAAGGAAATTTGAAGTTTTATCTGTGATTGTTTAATTTACTATACATAAAGATTAATTCCAGTATTACGGAACATCAATCAATAAATATGTCAAATGAAATGCGTCACAAACTGACGCATGACTTTTCTCGTATGGTAAACATATTCAAATTATGTCATTCGATAATTTTATATTTCTATGATAAAGTAGGAAGAAATAAATAATAACGTATAATTATAACGTAGAGTTTTCCTACATCGATAATTACATAGAGCAGATTGAATATGTAAAATCGGTAAAAGTCAAGAAATGTCTTAATTATTTATCCAATTTTAATATGTGTTTATAAACTATAAGTTGTCGACACATGTCTTCAGTAATTACGATAACATCAAAGGACAATAGAAATAGAGTTATATATTATATTGAAATAAAAGTATGTTTTCAGAATTCATAAAATTAGACATACCATTCTTTTATAAATGACATTTTATGATTATTTGAATATTTTATTTCGATAAAAAATAGCTAATTTCATAACTAATTTTTTTATTAACATTTTAAACACATTATTATGAATGTTATTACATTATGATTTGGAATGTCCAAAATCTCGATACAACGCATTTTATTGAAAAACAGAATGCATCCATATCATTTTACAAGAGTCCAGAATTTATTATCTCAAGATTACGGAAATAGATTAAATTTCTGTGAATGGTTATTGGCATAAAAGGAAAATCAACACGGTTTTGTGCGAACAATCTTATTCACTGATTAATCAAATTTTAAATGCAAACGCACATTTAATACGCAAGGAGTACTTTTGAATAATAAGTATTATAAAACATCTGTAAAGAAAATTGATAACATTAGTTATAAATAATATGCTTGGTTAAGAAAGAAACAATAATAATGCATATAACTTTTAAATTTTAATTAATTGATTAATACGTTAGTTATTGTAATGATATTAAAATGATACCTATTTATAAGAGTTGTTCAAAGTGGCCACCATGGCACTCAATACACAGTTGAGCGCGTCGAAGAAGACTCGTTGTAGCACTTGTAATCATATCGGGCGTTATGGTAGCAATAGCTTCGATTATTTTATCTTGTAGTTCAACACGATCATCAATTCGTTCCTTATACACGTATTGTTTTATGTGACCCCATAAGAAAAAATCCATCGGAGTTAGATCCGGTGAGCGGGCAGGCCAACTTATAGGACCACCGCGTCCAATCCATCTATTTAAAAATTTTTCTTGCAGCGTTTGTCGAACTATACGCGAATTATGCGGTGGCGCTCCATCTTGTTGGTATATCATGTTTTGCCGTGTATTTAACGGTACATTTTCCAACAGATCTGGTAAATCGTGGATCAAAAAATTGTTATAAATAGCGCTATTAAGTTTTGCAGGCATTTCAAAAGGTCCAATCTGCAATTTGATATTGAAAGCATTATTTGTATTGGCTTTTATTGTACATAGTTTGGCTTAAAAATTATAACAGAGTAACTTACTATTAAATTGTTTAACATGCCGGCCCATTTATACTGAAACGATGTTGATAACTTCGAACAATGTATTCATTAGGATTTTCGTTGCTTCAAATATGGGAATTATGAATATTAAATACACCTTCGTGTGTAAAACAAGATTCGTCAGTGAATAAGATTGTTCGCACGAAACCGGGTTGATTTTCCTCTTGTGCCAATAACCATTCACAAAAATTTAATCTATTTCCGTAATCTTGAGGTAATAAATTCTGGACTCTTGTAAAATGATACGGATGCATTTTGTTTTCCATTAAAATGCGTTGTATCGAGCTTTTGGACACTTCAAATCTTCGACTTAATTCTCGTATACTGGTAGATGGATCTTCATTTACCGCCAACAAGATTGCTTCCTCATTTTCATTTATACGAACATGACGTCCACGACCAACAAGATCTTTCTTCATTGGCAAAACGGATCCTGTTTCTCGCACCCGATTTATCAAACGCAAAAATACGTGTGCGTTTGGATGTCTTCGTTCTGGGAATCGCACAGCGTATTCCCGCGCGGCAACAACGGAATTTTGATCACATTCACCATAAATAATTAACATCACAATATTCATTAGCTGTATAATCCATTTCGATTCTGTAAGATCTCGATGCGTTAGATAACTTTCTCTCTCGAAAGTTATATTAGTTGCTAAGAACTTCTTTCATTTGTTAATGCCATTATTATTATTACGATGTTGCGCGGAAATACATTAATCAATTTCCAGAACGGATATTTCCAAATGCTAATGTATTTTTGCGTTTGATAAAACGGACACGAGATATAGGATCCATTGTGTCAGTCAAGAAAGATCTTGTTCGTAGACATCATGCTCGTACATATGAAAATGAGAAAAATGAATTATGAAATTAGCTATCTTTTTATCAAAATAAAATATTCGAATAATCGTAAAATGTCTTACTCATAAAAGAATGGTATGTCTAATTTTATGAATTCTGAAAACATACTTTTATTTCGATATAATTTATAACTCTATTTCTCTTGTCCTTTGATATGTTATCGTAATTACTAAAGACATGTGTCGACAACTTATAGTTTATAAACACATATTAAAATTGGATAAATAATTAAGACATTTCTTGACTTTTACCGATTTTACATATTCAATCTGCTCTATGTAATTATCGATGTAGGAAAATTCTACGTTATAATTATACGTTATTATTTATTTCTTCTTATTTTATCATAGAAATATAAAATTATCGAGTGACATAATTTGAATATGTTTACCATACGAGAAAAGTCATGCGTCAGTTTGTGACGCATTTCATTTGACATATTTATTGATTGATGTTCCGTAATACTGGAATTAATCTTTATGTATAGTAAATTAAACAATCACAGATAAAACTACAAAGTAATTTCCTTGTCATATGCACAATTATGTCAATATCTAAAAACTGAGTCAATGTATAAGAGCACCTTTACTTGCTGTGCGATGTGCCATGTCTGAACGCGCGAAATTTCCGCAGACTGATTGGTCAACTCTAAGTGCTTTCCATTTAAAAACTATTATAGCCTTGACATTTTCGCATAAGAGTTTTCGTCTTAGAATGTTCCACAGAATCTGTCAGTGAAACGGTGTCCGGTGATTTTGGGACACCCTGTATACACGTACACAATACATGCAATAAATAGCAATGTATGCATCTTGTACGGTTGACTTGTTTGACGGAAGATCGCGCTAGCAGTGCTCTGCGACATTGACAGCATGCGTTATAGCGGCACGTGCGCGGTTAACCTCACTTTCGAGTCGATGGTATTTAGTAATCACAATGTATGTGTGTGTTTGTGTATGTGTGTGTTTGAGCCGTTTATCAAGATTTAAGGGTTTATTAAGGGGTTTACATTTCAATTTTATTTTTTTTACAGTGCCGCAAAACAATGTTTAGAAAAACTTTAAATTGTATCTTTATACGGGTACAGGTATTAGAGCGACTTTTATGAGCACTACTTTATGTCCAATACAACTGATATGGAATTAGCCAGTATAAATTGCGACAAGGTAATCAATTACAATAGTACATTATAATTAGTTAATATTTATATAAATTATTACCGGAATGTATGAAATTACTTCCACTTTATATTAGTTGTTTTTATTTGTTTATTTATTATAAGGTTTATGTTTATTAGGAGCTTATATGACGATTGATGATATAATAATTGTTACATATTGTTTATAGAAAATATTATCTATATATTCTTATGGTTGGGTATGGTGCTTCTTTCCCAATGGGTACAGAGTGTCTTTGGCATGCCTTCGGTGGTTCAGAGAGTAAGCCATTTAATACAACTGATATGGTTAGCCAGTATAGATTGCGACAAAGTAATCAATTGCAATGCAATAGTACATTATAAATAAAATGTGATTATCATAAACATATAAAATATTTTTAAATAAAATGTGATTATGCGTAGCGTAAAGTACTCTTAAAATAAGATGTTTATTTTTTTCGTAAATGAGAGATAAGATTGTAAAAATATTCTATATGTTTATAATAAGGTGTGTGTGCGTGTGTGTACTGTAACAATTTCTTTCGTTTTAAACTTTTAACTTTTAACCCAAAAAGGACTACAAGCCTCCACCGAGTTAATAAAAATACAAGTGCATAATTAAAAGTTTAAATCTTAAGAAATTATTATAGTATACACACAAAACTTATTATAAACATATAGAATATACTTATATCTTTCTTTCATTTATAAGAAAAATATATTATAGATTCTCTTATTTATAAAATGAATAAAACATCTCATTTTAAATGTAGTTCACGCTATGCATAAAAGAACAAAACATCACATGTTATTTAAAAATATTCTATATGTTGTGACGTTGCCGTCCCGATGCGCGTCCACCATAATCGCGGCCAAGGGCTGAGCGGCCGCGCCACGCGAGAGAGTACGAGAGCCGGACCGAACTTCCGGAGAGACAAATGCGATAGAACAATTATTCTTATTATTAATTCGCGTATATTTATATATTTTTTTTATATATCGATCGCGGGAGCTTTGTTGAGAGGAATTCGATGACGAGGAGTAGAAAAAGTAGGCTACGACTAGGGAACTAAAAGCGGACGCATACAAAAACGGACAAACAGAGGAGATAATATTTGTCGAGGCCGTCCGAGCAAGGTCACCGTTAACGGATGAAACGCGTGGATCCTCACGAGCACCCAGGACCGCATAGCAGCGAGGCGAGAAAGTCGCCCGGAAAATCGGAGGAAGAGATCTCCGAGCGGCCGTCCGGCAAATCCGGACAGGAATGCACCGGACAGCTTAGAGGTCACGCTACCCGTAGGACGAATTGGCCTTAAAAAGGAGGCTGTCAGCAATTAAAATAAGATTGTCGCAAATTAGCGATCCGGGCGCCGTAGGCCTACATACGGCCGTGCGTAAGCCGAGGGGCGGCGAAATGACACGCGGCGCCGTAATTGGGTCAACGCGCGCACCCCCGTTCGCGCAGGATTGACTGGCGATATCGACCCGAAGGGATAGATCCTTCACTCTCGTGTAGTTCGTTGACCGTGTTGGCGTGCCGCTCGGAAGCCCTGTCGAGGCCGACTTATAATACGTAGGATAACGAGTAAAGACAAGCTATCGAGAAGAGAGCCTGGGACCAGGAGATAGATTTTTTATCGGTGAGGCTACCCGTGTAATTGATAGTGAGAAATTACGTTTGTGAATGTCCGAGTCTCGACCGCTCTGACGCTGTCGCGAGCTATTTTGGTGAATTTTCGGCGTTTTTGCGTGGGTTCTGCCCGTCTTATATTTCGCGATTTAGTGTTAGTGAGCGACCGACGTCAAGCGGCGAGAGCTTCGAGACTGTAGTCCTGTAATTGATCCGCGAAGATTAATCGTCTCTCCGGGATTCGGTCGGGTATTGCGCCGTGCATTTTCCGTTGTCGCGTATGTATAATTGCGTAGGTCGTGTGATAATTCGTCCGTCGTGGTATCGTGAGTCTCGTTAGCGCGTACATTAAGAATCCGAATTGTGTTGGGTGAGCGTAAGGCGTGTGTAACGTGCGAGCATAATATCGCGTGCGAGAGAGCGTACGTCGCACGCGAACACCTGTGAGCGCGAGAGCGAGAGAGAGAGTAAGCCGTCGTCCTGCCGCCCGACGGATATCGATTTCGCCGTCGTAGATTGCGCGTTATTTTACATCTAAGTTTTTGTAGCGAGATTCTCTATCTTTCTTCTAGTATGTCGTGCTCGTGCCCGTCTCTCTCGCTATGGTGTGTAAATACCGCTTTCCGAAAACGCCGTGTTAATTAGCCAACGAGTCGTAAAACGACCGGAATTTAGTCGCTCTCGTATGGATTAACCTCGCGCCAACGCTATCGAGCTCAATCCGCCACATCCAGATCTTTGTGTCGAGTTCATTGATGTTGCCGTCGTATAATGGATGTCATGTGATATTTCAGTGCCGAAACGTTACGTTAATTTTGTTCGCGAGGAATCTGTTGCCTGTTTATGATTTTTCTATCGGTTCCTCTTATTAATGTCTGATCTTAATTTTATTTACAATTCTTTTTCTGTTCTTATTATCGAATGCGTTGTTAACCGAACTTTCTTTATTGTGCTAAATCATACTGATTTCTGACAAACTTCTGGCATTATCATCTTCATGTAAATTCTCTTGTCTGGACAATTATCCATAATCGCCAACATAATATCTTTCTCTCATTTCTTGTAATACCATCGATCAATTTTAATAGTCTTTCTATTTTCTTTAATTTAATGGAGATCTAATAAAAATTATCTTATTTTGCCAATATTATTTCGCGTCTATTCTTTTTGTGTTTGTGTCTCGTCATGCCGAGTATTTTAATACGGTAAATTAATTCTGCCAGTTTCGCGTATTGTATTCTGATTTAATTATTTCGCGGCAACACTTCCTTGCCTCTCTACCGTTAGGAGAGCTAACCGGCCCGTAGCGGGCTTGTCGGCCCGGATTTCGCGTTAGATATCGTTTGTTGCGAATTGACGCGTGCAAGATCGCGTCTGGCGCCCAACTTTTAGTCTATTTTGTGTCTCGCGTAATACAAGGCCTTTAGTCCGCTGCGGTACGCGCGGAACGCCTTAAAACCGAGTTCCCCCGCGTAATAAATACAACCAATTAATTGGTTTTGTTTCGTTTTTCTTGTCGTCACCCGACTTCTTCCCCGTTTGAGCTCCGAACGGGAGAAAAAGTCGTCGCAATGTTTATATGATAAGATACACATACAATTCTTTTAATTTAATGTTTTGACTAATGCATTTGTATTTTTATTAATCTAGTGTGGACCATCACAAAAAGGACTCCCAGCATCCACTGGGTTAATAAAAAAATAAAAGTGCAAACATTCACCTGGTGCGGACTATCCCAAATAGGACTCCCAGCACCCACCGAGTTAATAAAAATCTAAAGTTTTATCATTTTGTTTAACTTCTAACGCTATTATAATTTACTCTGTGTGTATGTGTGTGCGTGTTTATTATCTCTTTACGTGTGTATATATATATATATAACGTATGTACATATGTATATAAATTAGTTTTGATGCAATCGTATTACTTAAGATTCATTTGGTATGTTTTGATGAATATATGCAAACATGTATATGAATGTTTTTAAATTGAATAAATTCTCTATAATTTCTCGATTCACTTGTATAAATGTCTATGTGTAAATGTATATGTGTATGTGCATTTATAATTATGTGAGAAATAGGATTTAAAAAAATGTTTTAACACAATTATGTAAAATCATCATAGCACGCTTTACATAATCCCATTTCTTACATAATTATAAATGCACATACATATATACACATACAAATGTACACATAGACATTTATACAAGTGAATCGAAAAATTATAGAGAATTGATTCAATTTAAAAACATTCACATACATGTTTGCATATATTCATCATAACATACCAACTGAATCTTAAGTAATAAGATCGCATCAAAACTAATTTATATACATATGTACATACATTATATATATATATATATATATTGTTACGATCTGTTATTATTTGCGACCCGTTATATTTGTTCTTCGTGGAAGTATCAGTCATCCGAAATTGAATCATAAGAGGAGGATCGTCTCCGAGCGTTTTGCTCGGAGAGTTGTTATCAAACAAGTCGGACATTTTGAGAGTCGCCATTTTGAGAGTCGCCATTTTGAGAGAGTCGTGTGACAGCCGGCCTGTCGTTCAGACGCATCTCGCACACGTTAATTTAATTGCAATTTCCCTTTGTTCCTTGTTCTGTTGTGTTAATTATTCCTTATTAAAAGTTTCTGAGTTATATTTTTTAAATAAGTGTTATCATTTATTTTGCGGGCGCGAGTGTGTTGTGAGAGTGAGCCGCAGAGCGAAATACCGAAGCCGATCCGAGGACGTTACATTTTTGGGGGCTTAGCCGGGATCTGAACGGCAAAGAAACGAGAAATAGATAAGATGACAACGGCGCAAACTCCAAGGATAACGCGTTCACAAACCCCGTCGATGACATCCGAGACGGAAACGTTGCGCGCAATTTTGCACGAGCTTGGTCAGCTCCGAGAAGAGCGGAGGCTGGAGCGAGAGCAAATGCAGACGGAGTTACGGCAGAGGGACGAGACGCTGCACCGTTTAGAACAGGAGATTAATCAGATAAGTCGCTCTAATAATATTGCTATACCCAAAAACGAAATTCCGATGCGAAATGAATCGTGCGCGTCCGCGAATGTAAATTTGGGCTATAAATTGAAACCGGATACTTTCGATGAAACAGGGTCATTAAGAGAATTTTTTACTCAATTTGTTTTAATTGCGCGAGCGAATAAATGGACGGAAGATTCAAAATTAGTCGCGCTAGCATCTATTTTAAGGGGAAAAGCGCGATCGGTGCTTGACTGTGTTAAGAAAATAGAGACATTAAAATTTGAGGATTTGAAATCTAGATTAGAATTGCGTTTTGGCGAGGGTCATTTGTTAAGAACGTACTATACTCAATTTACGAATCGACGACAGAAATTTGGAGAAGAATTGACTACTCTGGGAGGGGATGTAGAACGATTAGCACAGTTAGCTTATCCCGAATGCCCAGAAGAAATTCGCGAAAAGATAGCGTGCGCACAATTTAGTAACGCGATTAATGATGGATTCATTAAAAGAACCTTACAATTGGAGGGAATAACTTCCTTAAAAATGGTAATAGAGAGAGCTATGACTATTAGGGTCATAAATGAAAATAGTTTTCAGAAAAATAGAGATCGAAATAACGAAAATGGTTTGAAGCGAAATAATAAATACTTTAATAATAAAAATTCAAAGGAAAGGAAGAGAAAGTACAAAATAAAACAAACAAGGAAAGTAATTTTAGAAATAATAAAAATTACAATAAGAAAGATGAAATAGAATGTTGTGGCACTGCGGAGCTGTTGGACATTACCGTTCAGATTGTCCGAAAATTTCAAAAGAAAAAGGGGAAAACTAAAATTGGTCGGATTTAGCGGGGCGGGTTCGACTTGTATAGTAAATGCTCCGAAAGAAGCAATGTATTTTAAAAGTTATAGAATAAGTAGAATTGAGAAAGATAATAATTATTTTTGTTATTAGGGAAAGGTTGATGGAAAACCCTGTAAATTTAAAATTGACACGGGCTCGGATGTTTCAATTATTAATGAGCGATTATTAAAAGAATCTAAGCAAAGGATTTTAATAAATAAAAGTTTCTTAAAATATCCAATACGGGAAAGAGTCTCTATAAAATCTAAAGTAGGAGTTAAAATTAATCTTGAAAAATTTTCTGAAGAAATAATGGTTTTCGTAGCAGATATTGTAGATGAATGTCTGTTAGGGATGGATTTTCTTTCGAAAGTAGGATTAGAGGAGATATTTGAATCTGTCTTAGGAAATATTCCGGAAAAGGGAGATCTCATTGAATTAGAATGTTCGCGAATAGGAAATTTCGAAACAAAAGTTCCGCATGAATTAAGAGACTTGTATGAGAGGAATAGTTTAAATTTAGATGAAACGCAGAAGAGAGTTTTTATGGACTTTCTTGAAGAATTTCAGGACGTTTTTTCTGAGGAAATTGTGGCAGGAAACTGTGATGTACAGCATAAGATAAATTTAATAAATTCAAACCCGATTAAACAAACTCCTCGACGTATTCCTATTCACATGAGGGAAGAAGTAAATAAAATAATTGAGGAAATGAAGTCAGGGAGTAATAGAAGAGTCTCATAGTCCTTGGGTTTCTCCTGCGGTTATGGTAAAGAAAAAAGATGGTTCAATTCGGTTTTGCATAGATTACAGAAAGTTGAATGCGGTTACAGTAAAAGACTCTTATCCACTTCCTAGGATAAATGATATCCTTGATCGTCTTTCGGGAAATTCGTGGTTCTCAACATTAGATTTAAAGAGTGGATATTTGCAAGTTAAAGTTTGTCCTCAAGATAGAGAAATGACGGCTTTTTCGATTGGCAACGGTTTATGGAAGTTTACTGTTATGTCTTTTGGATTATGCAATGCGCTTGCAACTTTTGAAAGACTTATGAAGAAAGTTTTGCAAAATTATTTATTAGAAATTTGCTTAGTTTATTTAGACGACATCATTTTCGGAAAGACTTTTTCGGAGATAATGGAAAATTTAAGAAATGTTTTTCTTCATTCGGGAAGCATGTTTGAAGGTGAATCCTAAGAAATGTAATTTATTGAATACAGAAGTCAAATATTTAGGGCACATTGTATCGGAAAAAGGTATAACTACAGATCCAGAAAAGATAGCTGCAGTGGAAAATTGGCCAATTCCGAAAACTAAAAAACAGATTCGAAGCTTTTTAGGATTTTGCTCCTATTATTGAAAGTTTATGAAAGGGTTTTCTCTTCTAGCAAAACCGCTTTACATTTTAACGGAAAATAATTCTAAATTTAATTGGGATGAACAGTGTCAGGATGCGTTCGAAACTTTAGCGGGAATTGATTTCTTCATTGATATTATCTTTTCCTTTAGAGAAAGGGGAATTTATTCTTGATACCGACGCGTCTAATCATGTAATTGGTGCGGTATTGTCTCAAATGCAGAATGGATCAGAAAAGGTCATAGCGTATTTTAGTAGAGTTTTCAGCAAAACAGAAAGAAACTATTGCGTAACGCGGCGAAAACTTTTGGCAATTATCGATTCAATAAAATCTTTTCATCATTATTTGTATGGTCAAAGGTTTTTAATTCGAACTGATCATACTTCTTTACGATGGTTAATGTCTTTCAGAGATTTAGAAGGACAATTGGCACGTTGGTTAGAACGTCTTCAGCAGTATGATTTTGAAGTTATTTATCGGAAAGGAAAACTGCATAAAAATGCAGATGGTCTATCTAGACGTTCTTGTGCAGAGGTTTCTTGCTACTACTGTACCAAAGTCGAGGCAAGAGAGGAAAAAGTAGTTAGTAGAATTATATTTGGTGTCGAAAATTGTCAGGAATGGCGGGCGAAACAATTAGAAGATCCCATTGTCTCAATTTTTCTTCTGGGAAAGGAGACTGGAAAACGACCAGTGTGGCAGAATCTGGCTGATAAGGATATGTCAGCCAAAATTTATTTGAATTATTGGGATTCTCTTATTGTAGAAAATGGAGTCTTGTATAAAAAGTAGGTATCTTCAAACCTTAAAACAAATTAACTAATTGGTAATTTTTTTTATATTGCCAGTCAAATAAATTCAAATAGAGAAAATTATAACTTGACCAATACCAGCAAATAAACGGGCGAAGTTGGAAGAATATTTTTTAGGGAGAACGTATCTCTTGGTTTGAGATTACAAGATTCCCTTAATCTTCCTCCAATCATACCGTGAATAAATAGGCTAGAAAAATATAGGTCCGAAAAGTCGCTGAAGCAGGAATCGAACTTGCGTCTTTCGCTTGCCGGGCGACTGCTTTAACCATCTAAGCTATTCAGACCCTTTCGATCCCATATTTTTCAAATGCCTTTTTAATAGATGTTAGTAAACAATAATTTGAGAACGTTTTACCGGCTCTCGACGGTGAAAGATGTAAATTCTAATATTGTGTGTTAGCTCCATAATTAGGTCCAGGAGCGAGTTAAATTAACTAATTGGTAATTTTTTTTATATTGCCAGTCAAATAAATTCAAATAGAGAAAATTATACGTTCTCCCTAAAAAATATTCTTCCAACTTCGCCCGTTTATTTGCTGGTATTGGTCAAGTTATAATTTTCTCTATTTGAATTTATTTGACTGGCAATATAAAAAAAAATTACCAATTAGTTAATTTAACTTGCTCCTGGACCTAATTATGGAGCTAACACACAATATTAGAATTTACATCTTTCACCGTCGAGAGCCGGTAAAACGTTCTCAAATTATTGTTTACTAACATCTATTAAAAAGGCATTTGAAAAATATGGGATCGAAAGGGTCTGAATAGCTTAGATGGTTAAAGCAGTCGCCCGGCAAGCGAAAGACGCAGGTTCGATTCCTGCTTCAGCGACTTTTCGGACCTATATTTTTCTAGCCTATTTATTCACGGTATGGTTGGAGGAAGATTAAGGGAATCTTGTAATCTCAAACCAAGAGATACGTTCTCCCTAAAAAATATTCTTCCAACTTCGCCCGTTTATTTGCTGGTATTGGTCAAGTTATAATTTTCTCTACTTAAAACAAATGTTTTTCAGGTGATAGTTCCTCATAAGGAAATTCGAGAAATCTTGGAGGAGGCTCATGATTCTCCATCTGGAGGCCATTTTGGCGTTAATAAGACTTTAGAGAAGATTCGCAAACGATTTTATTGGGCAACTTGTAAGAAGGATGTGGAAAACTGGTGTAAATCTTATGAAGTTTGTATAGCAAAGAGGGGTCCCTCAGATAAAGGAAAATCTCCAATGCAAATTTATAATGTTGGAGCACTATTTGAAAGAATGCAAATGGATATTCTTGGTCCACTTCCTTCCACTTCTTCGGGAAATAAATATCTGCTAGTTATTATTGACTGTTTTACAAAATGGGTAGAAGCGTTTCCTCTTAAAAACATAAAAGCAACCACAGTAGCAGAGATTTTTGTTCATCAAATAATTACGCGATATGCTGTTTCTCTCGAATTGCATACAGATCAGGAGAAGAATTTCGAATCAAAATTGTTTCAGGAGCTTGCATGTTTGCTAGGAATTAAGAAGACTAGAACCACAGCTTTACATCCCCAATCTGACGGACAAGTGGAACGTCAACAGAGAATTATTTTAAATTATTTCGCAAAGTTTATTGAAGAAAATCAGAGGGATTGGGATCGTTGGATTCCGATGTATTTATTAGCCTATAGATCTTCGAAACATGAAACTACGGGAGCAACTCCTGCTGAATGATGTTTTGCTCGAGATTTGAGACTTCCTTTAGATCTTCTGCCTAATGACGAATCAGAAGGGACAATCGGTGGTTATATTGCAAGAAAAATTAGTTAAATTGCATGAGAATGCTAGGCAGCATATGAAAATTCAATCTAATAGAATGAAAAATTATTATGATCAAAAGGTTAGGCAAATTTCGTTTGTAGAAGGGCAGAAGGTTTGGTTGTATAATCCTCGAAGGAAGATAGGAAGAGTTCCTAAGCAACAAAGTTATTGGGAAGGACCTTATATAATTATTAAAAAACTTAATGATGTAGTTTTTTGTATACAAAAATCCAACCGACACAAAAAGAAAATAGTACATGCAGATAGGTTAGCGTCTTTTTGTGAAAGAAAAATAAGAGATTGATTCATCCGAGGCCCGAATTTAATAAAATATAAAAATTAAACACAATTATTCTGGCAGAGTTGATTTTGTTTCATAGGATTTCTTTCTGTGAGATTTATAATTTGAGAAAACTGGAACTTGGGGAGTCCTTGTGGACGATGGGACCACGGAAGTTTCCCTCCCCCCCCCTTGTCCGAAGAACAGAATCCAGGAGGCGGGCGAAAAAACGTTCTACAGTTGGACGTCAATGCAGATTCGCATACAGGATGGTTACTGCAATAAGGACTTCGTTTCTTCAAAAAGAGTGTCGGGATCTTTTCCTGGAGTTGACATCTTGGAAACTGGCCATTTCCTGGAGGATGTCGATTGGAAGATTCCCAGTTCTTGCACTAAAGAAGGATATTGGGATCTACAGCAGCGCTGAGAAGATCTCAAGAAAGTTAAAAATATCCCATAGAATTGTCGGGACGACAATTTTATAGAGGGAGAGCAATGTTACGTCCTTGCGATCTGTTATTATTTGCGATCCGTTATATTTGTTCTTCGTGGAAGTATCAGTCATCCGAAATTGAATCATAAGAGGAGGATCGTCTCCGAGCGCGTTGCTCGGAGAGTTGTTATCAAACAAGTCGGACATTTTGAGAGTCGCCATTTTGAGAGAGTCGTGATTTTGAGAGAGTCGTCATTTTGAGAGAGTCGTCATTTTGAGAGAGTCGTGTGACAGCCGGCCTGTCGTTCAGACGCATCTCGCACACGTTAATTTAATTGCAATTTCCCTTTGTTCCTTGTTCTGTTGTGTTAATTATTTCTTATTAAAAGTTTCTGAGTTATATTTTTTAAATAAGTGTTATCATTTATTTTGCGGGCGCGAGTGTGTTGTGAGAGTGAGCCGCAGAGTGAAATACCGAAGCCGATCCGAGGATGTTACAATATATACTGCGACGTCTTTTCCTGCTCCGGACGCCGATCCGGAGAGGGGAGCGTGCAATTTAAGTAACTCCGATGGAAACAGGCGATAAGCGGTATCAAGGTACTTAGGTACACTTAAATCGGTAGCAACGGTAACGAAAGATATAGTTGGGCGCCAGGCGCATTTGCATGCGCCACGGTAACGGTATGAACGGTACTTTAGGTCGGCTAGTTCCTTTCTCGTATTCAACCAGGGTTGTGGTTCTTCTAATTTTTCGGAGTCTATGCTTGAGGAGAGAGAGACTTAGGAGAGAAATAATTCACACAGATGGACGGTGACAAACATATATTTAACAAGTAATAATAATACAAAGACAGTAGATAACGAGGAATATTAACAATGTAATACTGTTCGAATTATACATATAGACGATGCCTTGCGGTCGTATAAAATCGATCTGAAATATCGGTAATGATATAATATAAGCGCGTGAAGGATAGCGTTACAAAGAGTTTCCTTACTTAATTATCTTATAATTGATTAACAGAATTATATTCTAAATATAGGGAATAATAGCGGGAACGCGGTACCATCGGCAGTTACTCGGAGAGTCGATTTCGGTAACACAATAGAGCGGTAGCTTCGAAGATCGCGTAAACACGGATCGGAATGTGGCGCGATACAAAAAAAACGGTGTACGGAAACTAACGGTAATTTCGTGACTCGCTCGCGCGACTCTCGCAGAATCGAAAATCGTAATAATTATCAGACTCGCGGAGAACGGCTGCACGCAAATTCCGTTTATCCGGAAAGAGTTATACAAGCGTTATATCTATCTGTTACAAGCACAAATACGGTATAGACTTTTTAGCCATTTACGATACGGTACGAGACGATAATAGAGAGACTTTAAGAGTCTCTCTTACGGTAATTTAGACTGTCGGCGGTAACGTTCGGAGAGGGCTAATCTCGCGTTACTCGGTTGGCCTCGCGAGAGCGGTACTTAGAGAGCGCGGCTCTCTCTCAAATTTACGATACGGAAACGTGAAAATAATTCGGTAATTGTGTATTTTCTTGTGACGCGGATCTCGGTAACTACGCCACGACACCATCCTATTCGACACGTATTACTCACGGCTATCCGAGAGGCGGCTTACAATAATTGCGGGAGTCCCTCGCTGTGGTCTCTCTTTGCGTGCGGAACGGTAGCTGGAACGGGAGCTGCGATCACCCACTCGAGCGCGTGTCTTGCCGAACAGTGAGTAACCGTGGTCCGCTCTCTCAAGCATCTCGAGTCCCGCGCCGATCTCTCGCGCATTCCATCGATGATAAGATCGATGGAGGGGGGGTTTAGAGTCACCCCAGGTTTCCTCTAGGCGGTAACTTCTGATCGCCGGAAAGTTTGAATGCTGGTGCGAATTCTCTCCGGGGTTATTCTCGCCGGTATGCGGTAGCGGACGTCTTCCGTTAATGGAGGACATGGCAGGCTGGCCAGGCCGTACTCCAGTCCTTGGTTTCGGAAGTGGTTGTTGTCACTCCTTCGGTATCTCCCCGTCACTCTGCAGCGTGAGGAGAGTTCACACGATCCAACCGGTATCCTGCTAGAATTATTATCGTGCGGTATTATTTATGCGCGAGAGCCACGTAAACATATTGCGGAAACTCGATACTTATCCGAGCGGATCCTTGGCGTCCTCGCGTCCCTCGAGTGTCGTCCGGATCTCTTCCTCTCGAACGTCTTCAGTCTTGCTTCACAATGCCGTCTGGCGCCTGCCTCTCCGGCCGCCGCTCTATACTCGCTCTATTTTAATGGTATTGCATCAACAAGCTGATGCAATACGGAAATCGAGAAATCGCGATAAATCGCGGTAATTGTTTGAGATCGCTCTCTCCCCAGTACGAGGGGCGATCCCAGCCCCCCGAGCCCTTCCCGGTCAGGCTTTTACGCCCTTGTGACGGCGCTCAAAGGGCGTCACGTCACAATACACACACGTAAAGAGATAATACACACGCACACACATACACAGAGTAAATTATAATAGCGTTAGAAGTTAAACGAAATGATAAAACTTTAGATTTTTATTAACTCGGTGGGTGCTGGGAGTCCTATTTGGGATAGTCCGCACCAGGTGAATGTTTGCACTTTTATTTTTTTATTAACCCAGTGAGTGCTGGGAGTCCTTTTTGGGATAATCCACACTAGATTAATAAAAATACAATTGCATTAGTCAAAACATTAAATTAAAAGAATTGTATGTGTATCTTATCATATAAACATATAGAATATTCTTAAATAACATGTGATGTTTTGTTCTTTTATGCATAGCGTAAACTACTTATAAAATGAGATGTTTTATTTATTTTATAAATAAGAGAATCTATAATATATTTTTGTCATAAATGAAAGAAAGATATAAATATATTCTATATGTTTATAATAAGTTTTGTGTGTATACTATAATAATTTCTTAAGATTTAAACTTTATATATGCACTTGTATTTTTACTAACCCGGTGGGGGATTGTAGTCCTTTTTGGGTTAAAAGTTTAAAGTTTAAAACGAAAGAAATTGTTACAGTACACACACACACATCTTATTATAAACATATAGAATATTTTTACAATCTTATCTCTCATTTACGAAATAAATAAACATTTTATTTTAAGAGTACTTTACGCTACGCATAATCACATTTTATTTAAAAATATTCTATATGTTTATGATGATCACATTTTATTTATAATGTACTGTTGCATTGCAATTGATTATCTTTTCGCAATCTATACTGGCTAACCATATCAGTTGTATTAAACGGCTTACTCTCTGAACCACCGAAGGCATGCCAAAGACACTCCGTACCCATTGGGAGGGAAGCACCATACCCAGCCATAAGAACATATAGATAATATTTTCTATTAATATTATGTAACGATTATTATATCATCAATCGTCATATCAGCTCCTAATAAACATAAACCTTATAATAAATAAACAAATAAAAACAATTAATATAAAGTGGGAGTAATTTCATACATTCCGGTAATAATTTATAAAAATATTAACTAATTATAATGTACTATTGTAATTGATTACCTTGTCGCAATATAATCTGGCTAATTCCATATCAGTTGTATTGGACATAAAGTAGTGCTTATAAAAGTCGCTCTAATACCTGTACGTACCCGTATAAAGATACAATTTAAAGTTTTTCTAAACATTGTTTTGCGGCACTTTAAAAAAAATAAATTTGAAATTTAAACCGTTTAATAATCCCTTAAATCTTGATAAACGGCTCAGACACACACATACACAAACACACACATACATTGTGATTACTAAATATCATCGACTCGAAAGTGAGGTTAACCGCGCACGTGCCGCTATAACGCATGCTGTCAATGTGCAGAGCGCTGCTAGCGCGATCTTATGTCAAACAAGTCAACCGTACAAGATGCATACATTGCTATTTATTGCATGTGTTGTGTACGTGTATATACGCGTAGCGCGATACTACTATATATCTATGCATGTGTTGTGTACGTGTAGTATACGTGTAGCGATGACGACGGTGACGGTGACGGTGACGTTTCTTAAACGAAAATTTCCACATCTCGACTTTGCGTCGTAATGTATAATGTTTATATAACATGTAGAGCAAAAATAAGGACACTTTCCTTATATAATTTAAATTCAAGCTATCGATTAAACCTAATAAAAACTCAATCCGTTAAGCGGTTATTGAGGTCTGATAATCTCGAGTACTCTCAACTGGCCGGCTCGCGTAAAGATACCCGGAGTGCTTTGCTGCTGCTGCGCGGTACTTGGCGCGAGACACTACCGTGTCTCTTGATTTGGTGACATTTTCGTTTTTCATCGACGGGAGATTAAAGAAAGAATGACTATGCACGTGTACGAACGCTTGCTTGTCGTCGTATTCGTCTACTAACAGCTGCCACGTAGACTCGTAATTAGCATCGGAAATTTTTAGATTAGCAATTAACAACGCGTCTCCATTGACGCTAGATTTTAAATATAGAACCGAATATTCGTGAGCGCGTCGTTACTAGCTACGAGTGAACGTATTACAAAAATTCTTCTACTCTAAATAATTGCCGGAAAATTTTAGTAATTAGTATTTTAGAAAATACGGTAATTGAAGCGTAGTACTGCTATGAGCGTCGCGAAAAGAAGAGTCTGTACTATTGTTACAAGACGGGGATTCAATGTTACAGAGTCTACTCATCGTGAAGATGATCGGCGGCTCCGTTGTAGGCATCCTTAGCATTGTAGAAGTCATCGTTGATGAAGTAGGGAATGACCTTCCTTTTTTCCGCCGTCGCCAGAAGACAGAGTCTGTTGTTCATTTGTCGAACCTTGCTCCAGAGTTCCTTAAGATCAGAGAGTCAACCCTGCGTTTTGGGGAGCGTGACATTGGCCTTGGGAAGCTTCTTAAAGTTGATTAAGACTCGCTTAATCGAGGCAATAGCATTTGTTTGTTCAACAAGAAGTTGACGCAAGTCGTCCGACATGATCGTCTTCGAGCGATTGTTTGGATTCTCACCGAATTCACAAGAGAAAACCACGTGATTCGTGGTATCATGGCAAAGTGGGAACCGGCTTGTAGTCGATACGCGGGTGCGAGCGCGAGAGTGCGCGACACAAATCTTTAATTCACACTAGTGCGTGCAGACTCACACTACTAGCAGTGCACCGCGACGCGTACTTACTACGCGGAGTGCTTAAGGGCTCAACACAGTCACGATCACGCTCGTCCGTGAAGAAGCGCGCCATGTGCCACAAGCGAACCACGTGTGGGACGGAGAGCACGCGAGAGCGCCACGCAAGCTGTCTCACTCGGGAGCATGCGACACCGCGAGTTGCTCCGAAACGCGTATTTGTTACGCGGGATGCGAGGCGCAACATTGCTCCAAAATCACATGCACACTTGCACAATACCGTGAACAATGCACCGCGACACGTGTTCCTCACGTGCGGTACGAAGCGCGCGAGAGCGCGACACCGATTGCGAGAGAGAACGAGCGAAATGTACAGTTACAACGCAAAGAAAATATATAATAACGATAAATGCAAATTTTTTATTTCACCTGAAGGAATATGATTAACGCAATAATACGAAAGAAGTTTCAATAGACATTAAGCGACAATACATCATTCAAAAAGTAATATAATTTCAAACGAAATATGATAAAATAGTAAATTTTAAGAGAATAATCAATATAAATTATTGAAAAGCATAGATCTCTTAATAAATCAGATAATTAATAAAATTTACTTAATTAAAAGAATTTTTAATACTTTTAAACTATTAATTTAGTTTAGTTAGTTTAATTAATTTAGTTTAATCTTATTCTTATTCTAATATTTAATAAGGTTGCCAAGAAAAGAGAAAAGAAAGAAATCAATTTCAATAACTAGATATTTGCAATAAAGCGAGAACAATTCTGTGTGAAAATGCGGCAGATTCTCTCCCGATTGGGAGACGGCGCGCGGACAGGTGAATGGTTCAACTCGGCACTGAGGTTTAGACAACACAGGCTTTATTCGCGACAGCGTTAATAACAAATTTTGTACAGAGTGGTAACAGGCCACGTGTGAGCACGATAATGTCGAGAATGTTCCTTGCGAACGACTGCGAGTGAAAAGGCCGCACATAAATGACACGACACCTTGATGAAATCAAATGATCACAATAAGTAGCGGAGCACAGCGTGTAACTCCGTATGAGCAGATCTCGCGAATGTTCAGTTTCGGTCGAGGGTCGAATTGATCCTCGCGGCCGGAGCTACGCCGTTTCGCACTGGTCGTTAATCGGCACCGAATAGAATCACTGATTCTTGCGCGTTGCTGAATTGTCTTGATGTTACAGAATGCGACAACGATTCGATGACAATGCTCGTCACATCTAGTGAAGCCCGGTAACTATTGACGGAGATTTGACCGAAGGGCGACTTTGCGAAATTTGCTAGCGCTCACACGTGCCTCTTGCTGCGGTACAAGACTCTCTAATAATGCGAACGCTCGTCACGGGGAAGAAGGCGGAAGTCCGCGCTCGCGAATTCTTATCGGCCAATGATTGATTGCCAGCAAGATCAATCGACCGCGATATTGGCTAATCGGCAGGATCATGCGCGAAATACTAGGCTGACGACATCCGGCGCGGGGCGGAGCGCTCGCGGTTCGGAATACCGAGCAAGGGTGGCGCCAGGATTATCGAATTGATTCTGGATCCGCGACAGCTAAACAGCGGCGCGGAATCACGCACGAAACACGTGATTCACAGGCGCCCCATAATTCGAACAAGACGGAACAAATTCATAAGATTTCCACAATAAATCAATAATAAAACGCAATTCAAAAAGTATCAGTATTTCACACAATAATCAATAGAATTTATATAATCACAAAACTTTAATACTCGGCAAAATGACGAATAATCATACGATAAATCATAATAATCATCAGAAAATAATCAATCCCAAGAATCTCCATAATCACAAGCAAAAGAAATTCAAATATCAAATAGAAATAAAGTCCACATCATCGAAAGAAATACAAATAATCATTGAAATTTCACATTCTGTTCGACCTTATCATTCTCGATCTCCATACGTCTCGATCTCCATACGTCTCGATCTTCTCGGGCCCCACGTTGGGCACCAGTTTGTGACCGTCTATATTTCATTTTGTAATTAACGACTTAAACGTCGTGAGAGCGGGTCGTTTTTATTAACTCACGGCACACCTTCGGCGCGATTCCCGGAATATCGATCTCTCAAAATTATCATAAAGTTTACTCTACAAAAGTTGGGTGCCAGGCGCGGAGATCCGCGCCATTTAAAAATATCGCAGAACACAATAAATAAAATCGACAGTTAATCGCGACGGCATAATACTCGACCGCTCAATTAACAGTAATTGGTAGAGGGGGTGATTCGTACCGACGGGACGGGATTGAGAATCAAGAGTGACAATTCGAAGTAAATTACACTTTGAGTCTGTTGGATATTGCCGACCGATACCGGTAGATAGCGCGCAACGCCGACGTGCGCGGACAGAACGTCTCGTGACGCAACTACGAGCAGTTGTACTTGGCTGTGTGATACTAGAATAGAAGCGTTATACAAACGAATATTTTTCTCTCGAGTATTTGACTACGCGTCGTGTATCCTGTTCTCTTATTCCATTAAGAACCCAACATAGTTAAATATGATATATTAAAAAATAAAGAAAGAAGTACAATAGAATCGCGGATAGATATTATTCCGACGGTAGCACGCCGGGCGCGCTGTCGCGACCGAGCGCAAGGATATCACATTATGCCGGTTATCCATTCTCTAAAAAAAGTCTCGTCTACAATATAGTCGCACAGATTGTATCGTATGTCATAAGTAGTAGCATCGCAGGAAAGTTTGTCGCATGTCATAAGAGTGT
>OZ020536.1:20752605-20890105 GCA_963971435.1 Lasius platythorax | reverse complement strand
GAAATGGAGAAACAGAAAAAATAACAGCTGCTTTTATTTCATCTGCATAGATTTATTTACATTCTGGAAATATAACTTCGCAATAAGAACACACTTGTAAGAATTTTGAATAATAAAGTTTTATATTATTTATTTTTATGAATAGTCATTTTATAAATAGTAAATAATACTTGCAAATAATACTATTTATACATTTTTATAAATAGTTTGAGTAAAAATAAAAATGAGTTGTGTTTGAGTAAAGAAAATAGAATTGTGTTTCCCACATATCAATAAAATAAATGGTAACAATCCTTTCTTCTAGCATAAATTATATCAAACAAAACAAAAATATTCTACTTATATTCTTTGGCATAACAATTTTGTGAGAAACATTGCATAAAGAGAAGAAAAGTGTTTATTCAGGAACATTTGAAGAGCATTTATCTAATACTGCCATAATGTGTCGCTCAGACATCTAACCTTCATATTGGAAGGAACTTTCTTAAGAAAGCTTTTAATTAAAACCAGAGCAATCCCCTTCAATGGATGGAGTACGCTGTTAAATTAACACTGATGGTATCACAAACAGAATGTATTTTTGCTGCAGTGCTTTTAATTATGCCGTGCACTTGCTCTATTGCAGCCTTCTTTTTAGTGTAAAAGTGATCAGGTGGGGGAACAGTGGACAACTGACTCCCAGAAGTCGACATACTCGATGAGTATACTGAAACTACATCGTCGTCAAATGGTTTACTAGCTGCTGTATTTGTTTTTTTAAAAGTATTTTCAGCCTGTGCATTCCACAGGTAGAAATTTTCTTCTACTACTTGGCTTTCTTCTACTACTTGGCTTTCTTCTACTACTTGGCTTTCTTCTACTACTTGGCTTTCTTCTACTACTTGGCTTTCTTCTACTACTTGGCTTTCCTCTATTACTTGGCTATCTATCCACATGACCGCTTCAGTGTTTTTAGGAGTGCGCGTGAGAGATGACGGAATGATTATGTCAATATCGATCAGTGCGATTGGAAATACGATAACTATTAGTAGGTGAATAGAGCGGGTTCTAACGCAGGTCCTCTGAGGGAGGGTGAGGTGCAGGGGGGTATCCGCGGGCGCGGGGAATGACGTCACGCGGGGAGGGGTATCCGCTGGCGCGGGGAATGACGTCACGCGGGGAGAGAGGAAGGTGTAAGACCGAGTCCGGCTGGTCCGCGGGGAGGGGAAGGTGTAGGACCGCGAGAGAGGTAACGCTCTCTCGAGAGAGCGGCGTTCGCGCGAGAGAGAGATAGCGCAATGGGAAAAAGGAGGAGATATAACGCGCAAGAGAGAGCGGCGTTCGTGTGAGAGAGATAGCGCAATGAGGAGGAGAGATAACGCGCAAGAGAGAGAGACGTTCGCGCGAGAGATATCGTACATACGAGAGGCGTTCGTAAGGGAGAAGGAGAGAGAGAATAAACACAAATAAAATTTTTTTTTCCAATAATGACATATGTTTATTCAACAAAATGTGTATATTACAATTCTGTGTGTGTGTGTGTGTGTGTGTGTGTGTGTGTGTGTTTCTTAAGAATAATATGAAAATTATAATATATTAAAATTATATCATATAAAATTAAAATTAAAATATATTAAAATTATAATATATAAAATTAAAATTAAAATATATTAAAATTATAATATCGTACGCATGAGAGCTGTTTGCAAGGAAAAAGGAGAGAGAGGATAAACACAAATAAAATTTTTTTCCAATAATAACATTTGTTTATTCAATAAAATGTGTATATTACAATTCTGTGTGTGTGTGTGTGTTTCTTAAGAATAATATAAAAATTAAAATATATTTAAAATATATTTAAAAATATAAGATTAAAATATACGATTAAAATATATAAAATTAAAATATATTAAAATTATAATATAAAGATTAAAATATATATATATATATATATATAATTTATAACTATATAGCTTCTTCTGAAACAGAAAAAAGACAAAAATCGAATTAGTAATGTTATTATGTTATTATGTTATACATTAAAATAGGCATACTCACACTCAAATCTCAGCCTCTTGGTTGGAGGCTCTATAATGTCATTGCAATCTTCCGACCCCCACGGTATAATTTCTTCATACGGCTCCATGCCGAAGAGTCTCTTTAGGCAAAAAATATCGTCCAACACCTCAGGCGGCACAGTCTCTTTAACCCATTCGCTATCTCCCCACAAATCCTCGAGCTCTCCTCTCAAATATCTTCTACAGATTCGATCATATTTGCGGCTCTCGATGTTAATAAATCCTTTTATTTTTATGTAACTCATCATCTGTAAATAGAAAGGAAAATTATTTTAAATTATTTAATAAGATTATTTTAATAAGAGTATTTTAATAAGATTATTTAATAATTACAAAATAAAATAAGATAAAATGTTTAATAATTATAAAATAAAATGAGATAAAATGTTTAAGAATTTAATTTTATTAAACAGACTATGAAACTTAATAATTATAAGATAAAATAAGATAAAATGTTTAAAAATTTAATTTTATTAAACAGACTATGAAACTTAATAATTATAAGATAAAATATGATAAAATGTTTACGAGTTTAATTTTATTAAACAGACTTTGAAATTTTATGTTATAGCTACGAGCACAAAAAATCTTTTAAACATAAAAACACATACTACGTACCATTGGGGAGATCATCTCACTTATCGCATTCAAGATCCGCTCGTAAAATCTGGCATCCTTCCTCAGCGAGTCAATAATTTGATTAGCCATTGCTTTCGGATCTATTCTCACTTGCACTTCACTCGACTATACTTCACCTCAAAACTTTACTGGTATACATCGCGGACAAGTAGACACTTTATATACACCGGGGATGACATTGTCTCGGTAAAAGTAGGGGATGTATGACATAAGAATTAGCATAAATGCTTACTTGATAAGGAAACAAAAGCTAGCATGTTACAGATGTCAAGCACCGATGTATGACATCAACCCCCCAGGTGTAAGAATAAAGATTTTAACAGAATAAAGATTTTAACAGAATGTAATGTAATCTAAATTTTGCACGTGCCAATGTACAGCTGTATGTAATGTGAAACTTTTGACTTCGAGATAACATTATCTGAAAACATGCGTGACAAAAGGACTAAAATGCGCTAATAGCACAACTGTATGTAATTTGAAACTTTGTACGAATTTTTGAAATGACATTATGATCGAACGGTTTCATCAACCACATTCGAACCACTATCAACTACATTGAACTACCATAAAACAACAAATTAACTACTTATACCATTAATAAATATTCTATGTCTAATGACGCATAATCTGACGCTACTCGCTAGCATCACGTACTGAAATGTAATACTCGCTACGCTCGCATATGATAAGAATAGAGGAAAAGGAAAGAATAATAGAGATTAAAAATATATTTTTAAACAATAGTTTATTCTAAATAATGTTTAGGCAAATCGTTATGATGATGATTTGACCACCAATTGAATATTTTAAATACATTTTGTAAAGCGCAATTTTTTAAATGTTTTTCACAACGTATAGTATTCATAACATCATGCTTATTTAAAGAAGCGATATCTTCATAGTCTGGATCCAAGGTTTCAATATTGACGCTATTTCTCGCATTATCACCAAGTATATCGGTAAACCATTCTCGTTTTTCACATCCTTTAACGTACACGAGAGGAAATGATCCATCTTCATCTTCCGTCGAACCCATCATAGCCTTCGTAATCAAACGTTGAGCAAAGCTGTACGGAACGTTTCCATCCTCCCATTGTAATCCATGATGATGTCCAATCAACCATGAAACTTGAGATTTCTCAAATTTTGTAAGCACATGCCATGGTACGGGACTTCCAAAAAAATAGTGAGAGAGAACAGATCCATCTCTCAGTATCGCTACTTCCTTCACGATAAAGTTTCTTCCGATAATGAAACCTTGCAGATCCACAAACGTTGGCACGACCATGATTATATAGCGATTTATAGTACGATTGCAAGACAAGTTGTTTTAGACAACTGATGTCGATTGTCACGAATCTTAATTTATATAATTGTATATGACATTGGAGGGGATATTTGCTGATCTATACAATTTTACGAACTACATTGGTCAATGGGCAATATTCAACAACGCTATCGTGCAAGATGAGACAATAGGCGGTAGTATTTGCCGGTATATCTTCCTTGCATTCAAACTCTATTCTCACGTCCACGGTAGAATTTTTGACAGACTCGTTTTGTCGTGAGCAATCAATAACCGCGAAAGGACCGTAATATAAAAACTTTGTGATGTTTAACAGCACCATATCATTATCACATCCGTAATAAGATTTGCGAAAACGAGAGTACATGTCAAACAAGAGAGCGTATCTGTTTTTATCAAAATCTAAGTTCAAATCATCATATGGATAAACTTCTGAGTTTAGATAAAGTTTAACGTTGGTTAATTGACAGTTGTCGAATATGGTTATCTCTTTTGACACAGCATTTTTTCTACCCGTCTGCAGTGCAAAGATCACATATCGCGGCTTCTCCAGCTGGGACGCGGCTTTCACGGTCCACGAATGCTTGGTTGTGTTATGTAACAGAGGAAATTTGTATAGATCCCACGAACGAAAACTCATGTTTAAGTATCGTCCGCTTTCCAATGCTCGCAGTAATGACAGTTTATTAATCTCATTTAATATTACATGAGGCATACGCCATTGTATCTTGAGCAATTCAATCTCAGCTTCCGCCAACGTATGTCCAACTAGGCAATTGTTGTCATTGCGCGAACGTATCAAAATTAATTCATGACGAGCGTTAATCACGATTCGCTTATAATCTTCGCAAAATCCCAATAGCATGTTGAGCGGTACGCAAAAGTTGAAGTAAGATTCAACAATATTATGTGCCACATCCCACGCAGCATTCTTCAAGATTTTACCTCTCCCAGGTGTTAGAGAGAGATAATTTTTGAGCGTGGAAGTTATCCCAACGTTTCTGTTGCGATCAATCTCCACACCATCGAGTTCATATCGAAGTTCATCAAACATGAACGCAACGCAATTGTTTCCCAATACAACCTGTTCTGACCCTTCATCCTTTTTATGTACCGTCAATTTTCCTTCGACATACAGAAAGCTTTCACATGGTAACGTGTACAAATCCTGATGTTGTATAGGTATCCGTGTCTCATCGCTATATCCAAGCGTTGTGTTGGCGTACGGATTGTACGTATGAGTCTCAATCTTAATGATACGATCATCAAAGATTGGTTCACCTCCAATATTCAAGATATCGATCATATTTTCAAGTATTGCGTACCACAAATCCTAATGATTTTAAAAATTCGCGATTTGACGCGTTGAGTTTCTTCTTAGCGTAACCGGACACTTTACTATTGTCACCCAATGCCACTCGTCTTCTCGTAAAAATATTGTCCCTTGTAAAAATATTGTCTCTCACGTGCTCCGTTTCGTTCAGCACGAGCATTTTATTTATGACACGTTATTATTGCCGCCGCCGTATGTGTAATCTTACGGTAATTTCCTCTCCTCGAAAATCGATTAATCGTCCTTCTTGATCAACAATGCGGATCGTAGATCAGTAATGCTCCGTGCGATGATCGGCAGATAAATGATCTGTGCAGGCGTTTCCGATATCTTATATCCTGGCGGCACGCTCGGTGAAAATTCATGTATCGTGTGTACGCGCTTGTCATTGCTGTACGCGCCAGTGGTCGCGCTGCATTCTATACGAATAATATTTACGTTAATAATATTTATCGGCACATCCGATTCATACCATTTCCAAGGCTGTAATATACGATTCGATGAGAATTTTAGCAATGATCCTACACTGTCTGGTTTACTAAAGTTTATTCTATAAGCACATTTGATTTCACTTTTTAGCGTATTATGATTAGCGCGAATCACTATTGGATATTCACCCAGTTCTTCAAAATCATTCTCTCGCGCAATGTTATTAACTGCATTGTTGGAACCAGCAGCGTGTCGATATCGTAAAATTGCACGTTTGAGATATTCATTTATAGCATGTAATTCGTACGATCCCTCAGGAATCGTTATTTCCTTGTTATTGTTATCATAGTGAAATTTATTATTCGAAGAATTCACGTTCGGTATTGTATGATATGTTTCAAAGTTCGTTAAACCGAGCTCGTAATCACCATCATTTAAATCTATAGCCGGAAAGTAGTTTACAGCGAGAACGCTACTCTTGCCTGTCAACGTTAGCGTCAGTGACATGCTGGAAAACTGTCAAACAAATACTGAATCGTAACAGTGGATTGTTAGGCTTTAAATTTGTTCATCAACCGTTTGAAGAAATCGTAGGCACAATTGTCCACAAATACTTTGATTATAATTTTGATAAGACATGCGATTGTATTCTATTTTCGTAACATTTTGTCCAAAATATTGCACCAATTCCATGGGCGGTCTAAGATTTCCAAAACTATCGAAATATATTACTCGATCTCCCCTCTTTGCATATGCTACCCAATGAGTACCGGGACCATCAGCGTCATCCAAATTAACGATACCGCTTTCATTTCGTCGTACACCGTTTATCGGTAAATTATTGCGCATGAAAACGCCTCTAAAGAATGGTATACGCATACGTCTTGCTAGCTGTTCTAATTGCACATTAGTTGTTACACCCACAGGCATTTTTAGCGTTTCTTTTTTCTTGACGTTTTTTTTTCTTAGTAATCGTTGAGAACCCATGTCCGCGCTTGTATGGAGCGAGATAAAGTCCGCGACTTTCCATAGCGCGATTATGACGTTGCATTTCTTCGAGCTGACGTTGCGCCGCCTTGCTATCGTTCACAGCCTTTGCGATTCCCGCTGCTCCACCAGCCAAAGAACCGACAACTCCTACTAATGGTAAAAGTGGTAAAATACCACCACGCTTCGCTACTGGAAGTATTCGTTTTTTCTTCGTCGACGACTTTTTTGTCTTCAAACCCATACCGAATTTTGTTTTTGCTTTCATTGCCGCCCAAACAGCCGTAGCAGCCGCTTTTTTACCAAGAGTTGAATCTCTCGCGGTAATACGTTTTCGCGCTTTTGCAGCGAGTATATTATCAGCAATGTGTCGTTCACCGAGATCGTTGCTTTGAGAATATGCAATATCGTGTTCACGACACGCGGCATCCAATGGATTAATGCCTCGATCACCTCTAGCCAATCGTTTTTCCAAGTGAGTTCCAGGTCCGCAAAACTGATAGCCGGGAATATGTAATTCAATAGGGAGCGCGTTTATCGCACGATTTAACAGGCCGCTACCTCTTATAATTCTCGCTGACATTTGCCACAATTTTTTATCAATGGTGTTGGACCGTCAATATGT
The DNA here is from genome assembly GCA_963971435.1 of Lasius platythorax. Taxonomy (NCBI): domain Eukaryota; kingdom Metazoa; phylum Arthropoda; class Insecta; order Hymenoptera; family Formicidae; genus Lasius; species Lasius platythorax. The sequence goes on along the minus strand of OZ020536.1, from coordinate 20,882,726 downwards.
GTTTGTTGCCACGGCAAATTATAATGTTGCATACAACGACGATATTGTTGAATCTCCGAATCGGTCTTTATATGTTCGGGAAGCTTGTCCCACAATCGTTCCACGTAGTCACCAAAGTTTTGCAGTAAAACAATCTTGGGAATAAACTGTAACTGCTCGGTGGTAAGCTCGAGAATATTGCTGTTAACCGACAGAAAGAGAAACATTTTTAAGACTGAGTGATTTCAGTTTGACGCACCTCTATAAATAGGTCCCCCATGATTCATTTTCCAAAAATCTGATTTGTGACTCGTGAGAGACAACATGCGGTTTGTGCGACAAGCGACGATAATCAAAGTGATAAATTTTGATGATAGAACACGATTAATGGATAAAAAAGAAATACGCAGGCATGGAAACATGCTACCGAATACTATACGCAGTATCATTTGCGGTCCTTCGAATTGTGGTAAGACTAACGTGTTGATAAGTTTGATAGAAAGCCCACACAGTATACATTTCGAGAACATGTACGTATACTCAAAATCGCTTCAACAATCGAAATATCGATACTTGGAAAATTTGCTGTCATCGATAGAGGAAATTGGTTATTTTACATTCTCTAATAATAGCGATGTCATTCCACCGAGCGAGGCGCTTCCGAATTCCATCTTTATCTTTGATGACGTGGCGGGCGATAAGCAAGATACGATAAGAGAGTACTTTGCAATGGGTCGACACTCGAGCGTCGACTGTTTCTATCTTTGTCAGACATGCCAAGATACCCAAGCATCTTATACGCGACAATGCAAATGTATTGATTTTATTTAAACAGGATGGCACAAATTTGAAACATGTATACAACGATCATGTAAATACCGACATGTCATACGACGATTTTCGCGCATTCTGTCAGAAATGTTGGCAACACAAGTATGGATTCGTAGTGATTGACAAAGATAGTTCTCTGACTAATGGACGATATAGAAAAGGATTTAACGATTTTGCAATACCGTAAAGTGGATAGTCGCTATTGACACACCGATCTGACAACGTCTAAAAAGAATTTTCGTTAGAGTGCAACATGACGACTGTGCAGGTTGACAATGACGATCACGAGAAGATTGCGAGAGAGATTGCAAAAACGAGTGAATCAATACGAAAAAAATATCGCTCTTTGAAAACTGGTAAAATGTAGGAAGACGTCGCATTGGAAAGACAATTTAAACCAATTACCGAACCTCTAAAACTACTTGTTGAGAATACAGTTGGTGTGGAATCTAATGAAGGAAAATTCGAGCCATTGAATATGTCTTATGAGAAGAAAGAATCAAAGCATGGAACGAAGCGGTCAAATACATCATTGAATGATTCACTAATAACTTTTACTCCAAATAAATTAAAACGCAAGAAACAATTATCGAATGTTACCTCTACTTCGATAAAAGATGTTCAACCAAGTCAAATATTGTACGAAAAGACAGCTCCATCTATAGAAGAAATTTATGAGACCACGCCTGAAAGGCTTGTGACGTCAGTTCAACATGTATTACAAACGTCTGAAGGTCAAAATTCAATGCGTGATCATTTTGGTCTACTTGCACAAAAATATTTGGCAACTATTATGAGTCAAGATAAAAATGCCGATATGGATTATGTATATGGCGTTAAATTTTGCAATGAAGGAATGATGCTCGGTAATAAAGTTTTTGATGTGGATAAAAACGATAATATACTGATTGATGGATTAAAATACGTAGGAACACCAGGTCTCTACGAGTTGATTTTCAAGAGAATGCCTGACGATGCAGTATACACTGAGGATGATTTGCATAAATACAAAAGTATATTACTGACAACAAATGCGCATAGACGTGGCAACAATATGCATAATCCTGTATTAGGTAACAAGGGATACAAGTATAAATATATAATTGCACCAATAATCTCTGGTCATAAACTTGGAAAAGGTATAAACATACCGCGCGCTATGACGCTAAGCGATAATAAGATTGATTACATGCATTGGAATGATCCCAACGAATTGATAGATCGTCTGCGATTGTTGGAAGCCTCACGTCAAGCCGGCAACAATGCTCACGACAATGAAATATTATCAATTATCGAGGAACTTCGCGAAGCTGACATTATTATAAATTAACTATATGTCGACGATACGAGTCATTCTGTCGAAACTGTTGATATCGAAATGTCGATTAATAAATTTGGATTATCGCTGGGAACGCCGAGTAATTCTTACTATCAATGGAATGGATTACTAAGAAATTACGTGCGCGATAACGCTCTGTGTCAGACAGCCTCCGGCTTTGACGCAAGGTCGCGCAAGATACGACGTGTAGCGCAACCGGAAGCTGATAACGATGCTGCTAACAAACAGTACGTGGAAACGAGTGTCAAGCCTTTGAAAGATCGACAGGAAGAATTTGAAAAAAAAATAATCGCGCTTGAGACAAATATGCAGGTGCTACGAATAATGATTGATGAGATGCAGAAAATGTTTAGGTATACAACACGCGCGCCGACTACATCTGACTCAGCACAGTAGATAAAAAGTATACGTGAAGGAATTATCTCATTATTACGAATTATGTCTCGATCAACTATGCTACAAAAGAAAAACACCTCCGAAAAACAGCAACTCGTTGAGAAATTGCATGCTCCAGCGAGAAAAAATTTTCCACGTAGACGCGTCATAGTACGCGGATACGATGATCTGTGGCAGGCGGACGTGGTCGAGATGCGTCCCTATGCACGAATCAACAAAGGTCACAACTACATACTAACAGTTATCGATGCGTTGAGCAAGTATGCGTGGGCTGTACCGCTCAAGAATAAGAGTGGAAACGAAATGTCTGAAACGATTGCAAAGATAATTCGAGACGATAAAAGATGTCCGAAAAATTTTCAAACCGACAGAGGAAAAGAATTTTACAACGCAAACGTGCAGAAACTGATGAAGAAACATAACATTAATCATTATTCGACGTACTCTGTCATGAAAGCCTCGATAGTGGAACGATTCAATCGTACTTTAAAGAACAATATGTGGAAAATGTTTACGCTAAATGGAAATTACAAGTGGATTGACGCATTACCTCGACTCGTTGTAGAGTACAATGCGCGAAAACATCGCACCATCGGCATGAAACCTATCGATGTTACCCCTGCGATTGCTGATAAACTTTTAAATACGGTATACAACAACATAAAGATTGCAGCTCCAGCAAGATTCAAAGTAGGTAATTCGGTACGTGTGAGTAAGTTCAAGACCATCTTTGATAAAGGTTACACACCAAATTGGACCACCGAGGTGTTTAAAATTGTCAAAGTGCAGAAAACTAATCCTGCGACCTATGTACTCGAAGATTCTCGCGGAAATCCAATCGCTGGAGGATTCTACGAATATGAGTTACATCATGTTGCTAATCCAGACGTTTATCTCATGGAAAAGGTGATACGTAAAAAGGGTGATGAGGTTTACGTGAAGTGGTTAGGATTGGATAAATCACACAACTCTTGGATACATAAAAATAATATATTGTAAAATATTTATCTTTTAATATATATAAAATATTTATCTAATACATATCTATACACAATTGTATACTTTACAAAATATATATACATATAATTATTATTTACATGAATTATACATAATTTTATACATTTATTATTTACAACAAACATATATTTATTATTTACAGTGGTATTTTATAATGTCCCCATGGTAATGTATCAGTGGTTTCAGGAACGATATACCGCTTGTCGTCGTATGGACTTAGAGCAATTTTTTGCTCGCGAATGGTATACACTTCATGTAATTTAGATCTTATGCATGACTGTTGGCGTGTCATTTCAATCTCTTCATTCAAACACCTCGTGTAATCGTCGAACGTTATCGTTCTCGCGACGACGTTATTCTTGACACCTTTGACCTTTTTTGTGTCCTTTTTACCATCCACTCGCAACGCGTACATTTTTGCTCTAAGCCCGACAAATTCAGTCATTATCGTACCGTTGTTTTCATCTTTCATTAGACCCGGTACCTTTTTATTCACAAGCGGTATACCGTACGCATTGTCTGCTGGATAATCGCTCGTATCGAATTTGTCGACGTTGCGCTTTATATTCTCGTACAAATCTTCACACTCGATGTGATAAATAAGACTGTCTGTGTCGGTGTACATTACTCGACATTTATCACGATACATTGGTGACATGTATTCGTGATGAAACTCGTATAAACATGTTTTGGAAATGTCGAGTATACACATGCCAACGTAGATTGGTTTGTAAAATTTTACCTCGAGTTTGCGCAATTCAACGGCTATAAGATTTTTGGAAAATATGCTTCTGCTATGAAAATTTGGCTTCGCAATCATTGCCTCTGCACCGTACCTTCCACCCCAATATGTTATGAGTTTTACATCGACACGATTACGCACGTTTTCCATCGTTTTACCAAATACTGCATTATTCATTAATTTGTATAAATTTTTTTCAAAATCATTTTTTGCGAGTGTTCTAAATTGTGTATTAAGTTCGATATAATTACGAAGCCACGGAGATTGCGTAAATTGTAATATACGATGTATTTTTGTAACGCGAAGACCGTGTTGCATACATTGCTGCAGGTTGCGGTAGTGTATCACGTAACGCTTCTTATCATATAAGGTTGCTAGAAGCTTGTCCTGTCGTTTACCGGGTGGTTTGTCACGTGTCGGACAAAACGGTAGGTCAGCGTGCATATCGTGTAGATGCTGTGGATATTCCAAATCTACTTCGAGAATGTAGCCTGTAGGTGAATCTAGCGCGATGGATGATACGTTAAAATCGAATACATCGTTGACCCATCGAAAATCGGCATAAGGCAATGGTTGACACATTGCCCATCCGTACAAATTATTTACATCGAAATACATGAGATACGATGATGGTTTCAATGGATCGTACGATTGCATCTACTTGTTATTAGCATGTGCATATCTGTTGGAGCATTGGCTTAGTCCACCGCGTATACCACGTTCGATAAACATTACCATGTCGATATCAGTAAGCAATTCAAACGTAATATTTGTATGCTTCAACATGGCATCCCACGTGTATCCGGGGAGAGTATAGTAATACGCGGGGTCGAGTCCATAACTTTTAATGCAGCTATCGCGGAAATTTTCAAAAATGTCTGCTAATAACAAGACATCAGTTTTTAAATACAAGTCGCTATATTCACCCAGCGTTCGAATGGAGAACTGCTTCCATACATTCTCGGCGTGTGCATAATAGCTCTCGGATACTGTGTCACCGGTCAAGGAACTGTAAAATGATTCGCGCGGTGGTAAACATATATCTTAAAGTCTTTCGAAACAGTCTATATATTCGTACGGAAATACACCCTTCCGTGTTAATAAATTGAAATTTTCAGTTGATAAATTTTGAAATTTCGATTTTAAAATTAAGAGTTTATCCTTATTCAAAAATGAAGCCAATTTGTCGAGACTGGTTGTAAGAAATTTATATGAATCGATAAAACGCAAGTTAATATTTCTGCAATTATAAGCTGTAAGTTTAACATTTTTTGTGAATGATATATATTTTTCTTTGGTTATCGGAAGTACATTGATTCTTCTTTTGAACGCTGTAGCTATTTCTTTAATTATAAAATGTGCGTCGTAACCGGATAAATTGTGAAATACTATTGGAATGCAAAAAGATTCTTTATAATTTAGATTACATCTTGAATGCGCGGGACCTCTGTACCGCCCGGTGAGGTGGCAATGATCGCGTACGCGTATATCATCTTGCGTGAATGGATGCGCGAGACGGTTTTTCGATGGTTTTTCACATATATGACAATGCGTTGCGCTATGAAATTTTTCAGACTCATCTGATGTCAAATTTATCATGGGGACATTAGTTGATAAAATAGTGTTTACATCTTGTGCTAAATTTTTAAGTTCTTTGGTGAACCATGATACGCAATCTACACCACGACGAGAATGATATACGGATAATGAATTATTGTACGAGCAATGTATATAATAAGCTATGCTAAATACTTTGTGATGTTGATATAAATTTTTCTCCTTATCTGTCTTCGCTAAGATGCATTCCAAGTCGGCATACACCACGAATGGAAGCCGCTCTTTGTTGTGGTAGTTTTCGAATGTGAGCCACTTGTCATCTCTCGGTAACAGGATAGCGCAGTCGTTCATCTCCCGACAGTCTACCATGTGTGACTGTAACTTGTCGTTCGATCCGAAATAATGCAAACATCTGTAAAAAATAATGAATTTTATCTTTTAAAGAAAGTTTTTTTAGAATTTATATATTACATTCTTATTAAAAATATACATACCGATCGCATATACACGCTTTACGTTTTTCCGCGGTCAATTGTGATGATACAAGCCGGGATAGATTCTTGATCCACGCGAAATGTCCAATGCTGTTGTCATGTGGATCTTCCACGTACAGCAAGTTGACATGCTTGTCTTTCTTCAGTTCACTGAGACGTATCGGGGCAATGCCCACGTTCCCTTCACCGCGTAGTATCAATGTGTATACATTGATTGAAATGTCGTTTGCATGTTCAAACCTTTTAATTTGATTCACAGTCACTGGAAACTCAATGCCCTGGAGATTCAGCACTTTTGTATAATAGGACGATTCCCGTTCCGTGTCTCTTTCAGCAGGATATAGAGCAGCAACCACCGCCCACGCGAAACAGGCATTGTCATTAGATTTCACATTAACCACTGCTCTTTTTAACATTTTCTTCTGCGGTAATTTAATATAACATCCCGCATGCATTGGATTATATTTGTTTATATTTACAGTCAAATCGAGTATCTGCGATAGTGCCCAACCGCTATCGCGTTCTTGAAATTCCTCTAGTGATGCTAGAGTGGGGTCGACAACGCGTCGCTCATACCACTCATGTAAATCAGATGTCTGAAAGAGTTCATAGTTTCGCGTATTGATTGATTTATTTGCATGTTTATCACCCGCCACAAACTCACCGTTAAAGACTGTATTAACTTTCACATTAATGTGTCTTTCCATAACTTTTCGCACGTTCTCGAGCACGATACCGCTAGCATCTTCGAGAAATTGACGTGGTTCGATGTGGTTGTGATTGATGACCGCACCAGTCAATATGCGGTTCTCGAACGCTGTATCAATTTCACGCCAAATGAGCCTTTCTTCTCGCGCACTGCACCCGGTACCTGCATGTACGAAGCGTCTGCGTAGCAAATTCTTCAGACCTTCGAGTCCTGCGATTCGGGCAACCAGTGATTGTCGATTTCCAATCGATAATCGTGGACGTTTGATTCGACTTTGATCTTCCAACGACTCGATACATGCATCGCATTGTGTCTCCCACACAATGTACTCTTCTACCGAATTCACTAAAGCAGCTTGCTCACATAGATTTTGCTCCTCCTCCATATTTCCAAAACTAACAAGATCTTGATGACTGCTATCTCGGAACCTCGGATGAAAATACTGATAGAGTATGCCTCTATACCATGATTATATATCTCCTTGTACTGTGAAGTGTCTCGTATCACATTTCAGCTAAATCTTTATTTCGCTGTTTGTTGCATGATTTCATCAGATTGATTCTTGCATTTTAGAGACGATGTCATCTCAAAGTCAAAAGTTTCACATTACACGCAGCTGTACATTGACACGTGCAAAATTTAGATTACATCACACTTTTGCTTAAATTTTACACCGCGAATAGCAACAGTACATCGGCGCTTGAATATAACACATTATCAATAATCCCCTCCAGCAGCCATTTATTGGCGCTTGGATATAATACATCAGCAATAATCCTCTCCGCAATGCAATTTGCAGCATTGGAGAATTTTAATATGAAATAATTTAGTATTGTATCAACCACTTGTGTGAAAGGTTCATATTCTGCTGAAGGAAGCAGCATGAATTACTATGTTCCAATTCAGGATGATAAAATTCCAACGAAGAAATGTAACAAGTAAGTTTCGATAAAACATTATATATTTTATATTTTTCCTTATAATTTATTAAAATATTTTTATAGCATTTCATCCGAGCCTCGTCGTGCGGTTCGTATACTTGGCAGAAGATACGCCTTAACCGCGACATCATATAAATATTTGGAGATTGGAATCAGTGTCGGAGCTGTATCATATGTGGAATTAGTTCTTGGTGATAATAGAGGCAATCAAATAGTATTGTCTTTTGATACATGGAAATCATTGATGCAGAAACGTATGGAGATTGAACGACTTTTACAATCACCTTAAACTCCTTTATGGATTAGAGATCTAACAATCGAAGTGGTTAAAATGTCAGATTCGGAAATCGTAAAAATTGCGTCGCATGATGGTAATTCTTTGTACATGAAGACATCGACAATATTATACTTATTCGATTTTGAAAAATGTATCAATCATATATATTTCTGGTTATGTGAAAATACACATATTGTTAATGAAAAGTTTAAAAAATTTGCAACTATTTTACAACGCAATAATATCAGTAATTTATGCGATGTTGCAAAAGCTATATGTGAAAGTGATGTGTTTGATAGCGAATCGCTTGTAGATTGTGAATTATTAACATGTGCTGTAAATGATATTTTTCACGATGCTTGTAACAAATAAATTACTTTTACAAATTTAAATTGTGAATTTTATTAACTCTTTCCCATCACGTTCTATATGTATGAATAAGAACGGTGTGATGTTTGTGTATAGTCAGCAGATTTTTGTCTATATTACTTTTCTCAATACATTCTACTAGAGATGTAGAAAAAAATGATTAGTTAGATGATACGTGATATTGCAATTAGAAGGAGATATGAGATACTCTTGTTGGAAGGAGACAAGAGATGTGAAATTAAACTATATAATCCGGAGGAGCATGCAACATTAGTTTGTGACTGTCTGTTAGGTATGGAAGAAGTTATTCTCATCGAGGATGGAGATGTCATTCTCTTCGAAGATGATGTTATGGTGATAGATGTTGTGGAAGAATCATCTGACGAGGATCACATACTTTCTGAAGATTCAGATTATGAGAGCGATTCTAGTGATGATGTCACTGAAATAAGTTGGAGGATTTTAAACAGTGCGGAAATTAATACCTTAAATGATGTGAAGAATATGTGTTGCATATATTTTTATTATCAAACTGGGAGAAATGATAAATTTTGCACTTCGTGTTTTATACGATTAACTGACATGTTTTCACGTATTCGCGCTGTACGAGAACATTCAACTGATATGTATAATGTGTAATTTTAGGACAATTTTGCAGCGAGTGTGGCACTTCGCTACATCAAATAACGTTGTGCAATTTGTGCCCCATTTGCGCACGATAAACTATTAAATATGTGTGAGTGTTATAGACTGAAAAAATTTCTACAAGTATGGATGAAGAATTATTCGATGATGATTACACACTTTCCGAGGAGGAACGCATTGCGCGATTGGAAAAATATCTGTGGGCACTATCCATTCGCATATACATTTGCAAGAATTCAGACCTGTATGAGTTCTGGGAGTACCTATACAACAAGTGTATCGATTGGTTTCAAAAACAACTTCGGATTCCTTGCGAACATTATGGATTCCTGGAAGCTCGAATCTCACGACTCGAAAATTTAAGGAAATGGGTACGCAGACGTGTCATACGTGAGGATGTTAGTGTTCCGGCAATATCGACAAAGACTCCGCTGAATTCATTTGTGCAAGAAATACAAAGTCGAGAAATTGGTTTAAATAAATCTCGTACAATCATGTTAGAACGACGTCTCAGGTATTTATAATTTCGAGTCAAGTGGATGGTCACCAAACAAATAATGCTAATTGTGAGTATACCTATTTTAATGTATAACATAATAACATTACTAATTCGATTTTGTCTTTTTTCTGTTTCAGAAGGAGCTACGTAGTTATAAATTATATATATATTTTAATCTTTACATTATAATTTTAATATATTTTAATTTTATATATTATAATTTTAATATATTTTAATTTTCATATTATTCTTAAGAAACACACACACACAAAATTGTAATATACACATTTTGTTGAATAAACATATGTCATTATTGGAAAAAAAATTTTTATTTGTGTTTATCCTCTCTCTCCTTCTCCCTTACGAACGCCTCTCGTATGTATGATATCTCTCGCGCGAACGTCTCTCACTCTTGCGCGTATTCTCTCCTCATTGCGCTATCTCTCTCACGCGAACGCCGCTCTCTCTTGCGCGTTATATCTCCTCCTTTTCCCCATTGCGCTATCTCTCTCTCGCGCGAACGCCGCTCTCTCGAGAGAGCGTTACCTCTCTCGCGGTCCTACACCTTTCCCTCCCCGCGGACCAGCCGGACTCGGTCTTACACCTTCCTCTCTCCCCGCGTGACGTCATTCCCCGCGCCAGCGGATACCCCTTCCCGCGTGACGTCATTCCCCGCGCCCGCGGATACCCCTCCCCGCGTGACGTCATTCCCCGCGCCCGCGGATACCCCCCTGCATCTCACCCCCCCTCAGAGGACCAGCGTTAGAACCCGCTCTATTCACCTACAACTATTAATTGGACAGTATCATCGAGACCGTTTTGTTTTTGTATATAATGCTTCCTACTATATACATACACGCACATAATATGCATTATTAATATGTAACGATCCGCCCTCCGCGATCGTTCTACCCGGCCGTCATCCGCCAGAAGGCTGCCGCCCGGCGACCACCAGCCGGGCAAAACGCAGCGGCGCAGTGCGCCCTTTAATTACTCAAAAGCGCGTTCGAATCGGGCCCTTGTACGGCCGCCGACGTTCAAAGCCAGGGCCATTGTCTCGGCGCTTCCGAGGCGCTCCGAACACCGACGGAAAGCGCCGAACATCGGCCCATGCCGCACTACCGCCGGAATACCACCGAATTCGTTTGGAAATAATTACCCCGATTAGGGGAACAATCGGGCCGACGAATTCCGCCGAAATTACCCGAATGGGTAATTGTCCGGATAAAAAGGGCGACACGGCCCCGAAAAAGGCAATCCGTTTCCTGCTCCGCTCAGAGTCTGTACGACGCCTGACACGAGCTCCGAAACCCCGACAGCTTCTCCGAGGAGAGAAAACCAGAGGTTGGGCGCACCCAGCCTCCGCCGAGAGCTTTCGGCATCTCCAAAGAAGGCTTCCTTACAAATCTTTCCGAATCTTTGAGGTCAGGCGCACCCGGTCTCCATTGAGAGCTCTCAGTAGATTCGAGAATCCGACCGAACCACGCGACGACGCTATTCCATGGGTAGGGAGTCACCTGCCGCCGACGGGAGCTCTCGTCTAATCGTCGCCTCCCGCTGACATCCCGACCAAAAATCTCGCAATACATTAATTACCGCCACGGTAATCTTGCGCGTTCTCGAGACCGACGCTCTTACGACGCGCGCTCGCGCGCACCGCGCTCTCGCGCCTCACGCTCTCCCGCCTCACGCTCTCCCGCCTCACGCTCTCCCGCCTCACGCTCTCCCGCCTGACGCTCTCCCGCCTGACGCTCTCCCGCCTGACGCTCTCCCGCCTGACGCTCTCCCGCCTGACGCTCTCCCGCCTGACGCTCTCCCGCCTGACGCTCTCCCGCCTGACGCTCTCCCGCCTGACGCTCTCCCGCCTGACGCTCTCCCGCCTGACGCTCTCTTGCCGAGCGCTCCCGCGCCCGCGTGCCCGCACGCCCCGCGCCTATCGCATTCACGCGTATACAAAGCGCTCGCCCGGCGTTTAAAGAGCCGAGAAGAACGCAAAAACGCGATAACAACAAACCGGCGTTCAAGTTTCATGAACTTTAAAGCGCGAAATGCTGATTGCATTTATGTGAGCTCGATCGAATAAATAAAGACTTTTCACCGTACGATCCGAGCCGACCGCTGCAGTACGAATTCGCATTTCTTGCTCACCGTCATTATACACGCTACTTGCACTCACGTATACCTACGTGCCGTTCACGGATAATTCTTACACACTGTAAATATACATGCCGCTTGCATTCACGTACACATACGGGCCGTTCACGCATATTTCTTACACACTGTAAATATACATACCGCTTGCATTCACGTTCACGCATATTTCTTGCACACTGTAAATATACATACGGACCATTCTTCCACGTTGTAAACATATACATATATACCATATACACGCACACCGACACACAGCGTTCACACCTATCTTACACATCGACACATTCTCATTCTGTACATGCATTCTAATTAATTAAATAAACCATTACACAGCATACACACACGTCTGGTTATCTCGTACCCCCTTTCGAACCTTGATCCCGACTGAGCGCATACGAGCCGTGCTCGGAAGGTGGCACGTTACAAATACATAAAAAATAAAAATTAAAAAATGTGTGAGAGAGACTTGCTTTTTAACAGCCGAATATCGATCAGTGCGATTGGAAATACGATAACTATTAATTGGACAGTTTCGTCGAGACTGTTTTGTTTTTGTATACAGTCCCAAAAGTCTGGAAACGGTCGAATATTCATAAACTATGCATTTTAGAAAAAAATGTTTCACACAAAAGTTGTAGGGCTTAAAAAGATCTATTTACTAGTCTTATCAGTTTGACAGGTGGCGATGCCAAGGTTACGTGAAGGTCACCTTGAATTTTTTAAATGGAATCATTTATTTTTTATTGAATATTCTTGTAGCTTATTTCAAAAGCTTTCCAAAACACTATAATAAAATATTTTTCATTAAGTACTTTTCGAGTTATAAGGCTTGAAGTTTACAGTATTTTGACATAAAATACAAAATATTGTGTAAAACATTCAGTTTTCGGTAATCTTACCTTAATATTTTTGTTCACAGAATAATAAGACCAATCAATTGGTGTAAAAAAACACATAGTTGCTATTAAGAAAAAGTATGTAATTTGCAACATGCAGCTGCATACTTTTTTTGAAAGCAATTATGTGTTTTCTTTACACCAATTGATTGGTCTTATTATACTATGCACAAAAGTATTAAGGTAAGATTACCGAAAACTGAATGTTTTACAAGATATTTTGTATTTTATGTCAAAATACTGTAAACTTCAAGCCTTATAACTCGAAAAGTACTTAATGAAAAATAACTTATTATAGTGTTTTGAAAATCTCTCAAGATAAGCTACAAGAATATGCATTGAAAAATAGGGGTTTCCATTTAAGAAATTGAAGGTGACCTTCATGTGATCTTCAAACGACTATCCAAGGTCAAACCAATAACACCATCTTATGTCCCCCTCGAAGTCAAAAACTTTTGTATTGTGGGATCGGGACTCTTTCATCATAGTAGAAATAGGCATCCGTGGGAGGGTTTGGCTAGAAGGGCCTGGGTAGCTTAGTTGGTAGAGCAGTCGCCCGACAAACGAAAGGTTCCGGGTTCGAGTCCCGGTCCAGTCACCTGAAGGCCCGACATTTTTTCGCGGATCCTACAATATGAAACATTTTTCTCTACGACCGCTCCTTGCAAAGTTACAAGGGGTGATAGATTAAAATTGGACACCCTATATATGATTCTTAACAAATATTTCCTCACCTGTCAGTGGCTTTGACAATAGAGAGCCAATCTGCGAAAACGCTTGATTGATGGTGTCCTTGTTCTTCTTGTCAATTTTGATATGCTTCTGCCACAACAGGGAGTTTGAACGGACAAAGGCTATCATCTCCCTATCACTGAGATGCTCCTCAAATTCCATTTCACTTATTTTTTTAAATTAAAACCAACAAAAATAAAAAATGAAATAAGGAAATACACTACGGATCAGCTAGCAACACACGCAAATCGTTAAAGCACTTCTAGCGCCAACGTGCTGTGCTGTGATTGGCTGATCTCATGCGACACGCTTGTTGCAGTCGCAGAAAGTTGAAGTTGGCTTAACTCCGTGCGACGAGGGCTCTTGCGACTGCGACAGCCCTACGACCGGAAACAGTACTCCTACGACATTCTCATACGACATACGACAGCCTGCGGGACTATTGTAGACGAGACTTAAGACCGACTCTGCGGCGGCGAGAATTTTCTCAATGCACGGGGCTTGGTCGGGCCTCGACAATCTTAAAAATTCCAGTCTTAAGCCAACAATTAAATTGCGCTCGCTCGCGAACTATAATTCAGAAACAATACAATGTTAATAATTAAAGCAAGGATTTCGAAGCGCGATAATCTAAGTGATCTCTATATAGGGTGTCTGGAAAGGTAAGGCCAATCGAATAGGAGGTGAAAGAGGAGCATGAGTAGAACACATAATGTAAATAAAATTTTTTTGTATTCGCTATGGTTTAGAAAATACAGCGCTTTATAGGGGTGCATAAAAAGTGTTGAAACCTCTTAATATTTCGAAAAGTACGCATTTTCGAGAAAAATGTTTTATACAGAAAACTCTGTCCTCGCGGTAAGCTACAATAATATGCAATAAAAACTGAGGATACCCATTAAAAATTTCTAGGTTATCTTTACGTGACCTTGAGAACGCTATTCAAGGTCATACTAATTTTCCTGTGTAATGCTTCATTTAAAACTCTACAATCTTTGTATAAAACATTTTTCTCGAAAATGCGTACTTTTCGAAATATTAAGAGGTTTCAACACTTTTTATGCACCTTTATAAAGCGCTGTATTTTCTAAACCATAGCGAATACGAAAAAATTTTATTTACATTATGTGTTCTACTCATGCTCCTCTTTCACCTCCTATTCGATTGACTTTACCTATCCAGACACCCTGTATAACGAAATATAAAAGCTCCAAATTACATAAGAAGGAAAAAAACGGTGTCAGGAGCCACGCGTAATTAGGGCGCAGAAATTATTTTTTAATGATTTAAGTGTAGTATAATTTCAATTTAAAAAAATTTTCTGCGCCCTAATTACCGCGCGTGGCTCCTGACGCCGTTTTTTTCCTTCTTATCTAAGTGATCTCCTCTCCGCGGGAGCTAAAAGAAACACTTTTACAATATCCCGGAGGCTAATCGTGCACGCGATACGCAGCGCTATTTTCTGACGAAATTACCGATATTCGTACTATCAATATACGACTCAATAGAAAATCGTACAGAAAAGAAAGACGACACGCGCGATAAACGAATTATTACGGGGGGTATATGAGCTCGCTAAGACGGTTAGTATTACAACACAAAATTAAAAAAGAGCGAAAATCTAATGCGCTAGAATTTATTCGATACGTTTGATTGTCGGCTGCGAAATTCTAAGGAGAGAAAGTACTCGCAGGAATCGGCTCGGATGAGGCGCTCCGCCAATCGGTCGGCTTTAATAGTTATAGCGGTACGGAAAATCTCAAATAATAAACGAACACTATATTAAATGACAGCGATTCTTATCCAGCGCGACTCATCCGAACTTTTACTCTGCAAAATCGGCGGCTTTACAAAGATTGACGTTCATCTCATCAGTGTCCGGCTCTCTCGCGCCTGGTGCGTCTCATGCGCTCTCGCTGGATCTGGGGGCCTCCGTCATTCACGCCAGTCTGCCGAACAATGATAAGCGGAAGGCTCGTAGGAGTCACGCCGGTATCGTAAAACGGGATCACTGATCTCTACATATAACTGGATATGGCATACTCCAATAACGTAGCTGTAGAAAGTGTGACCAATAGAACACCGAAAAACCATTAAAGTTGTGGGCTGTGTCTATACTTCCGGGCGGAAAATTTGAATTACTGGATATAAAATAATAAGAAATGTATAACAATAATAAAAGAGACTAACAGTTATTTTTAAAAAGATTAATGTGTTAGAAATGAAATCAATTATTATTTAAATACATATTGTTTATAAAATTTTTAAGTTTGTTAAAATATTTATTTAAATATTTCAATCAACTGTATTACACATTATGTTTCGCAAATGAAAAAAGAACTTACCATAAAATTGAGAAATAATTTTAAATTAATTAAGAAATTTATTATTTAAAAAATATATATGTTAAATAAAAAAATCCCTAAGAAAGGGAGGATGGGAGGGATAAGACTAGGAGTTGAGAAGGTGTATTGTCTGGCGTATGCGGACGATATGGTTCTTTTGGCAGAGGATGAAGAAGGGATGGCACATATGATAGGGAAGTTGGAGGGATATCTAGAGGAGAAAAAGCTGGAGGTGAATGTGGAGAAAACGAAAGTGATGAGGGGAGATTTAGGAGAAGAGGGGGGATGGTTTAAAAAAAGTGATTTGATGGTGGAAAGGGAAAAGGGTGGAGGAGGTGAAGGAATTCACGTATTTAGATGCTGCAACGGAACGGAGGGCAGGAGGCACATGTGAAGGAAAGGGTTAGGAAGACAGGGGCGGTAATAAGGCAGGTTTGGGGAATAGGAAAGAGGAGGTTTGCGGAGAACTGGGAGAGGAGGATATGGTTATGTGAAAGGCTGGTAGGAACAGTAATGGAATTGGAGCGGAGATATGGGGTTGGTTGGAACGGAGGGAGATGGAAACGATGCAGGAAAGGTGGATTAAATAGACGTTGGGGGTGGATTGGTGTAAACCGGGGTACATGGTAAGGGAAGAGATAAAGAAGGATAAATTTCGTTTGGCGACAGGAAAGAGAGCAGTGGGCTTTGAAAAGAAATTAGAAGAAAGTAAAGGAGGAATATGGGCGAGGAAATGTTTTTGGGAGGTTAAGAGGAGGGTGAGAGAGAAAAGGGAGTTAAAAGGATGGGAGGAGGAAAGGAAAAAGTTTTTTGAAGCTAGGGGTATGGAGGTGGGGGAGATGGAAGAAAGGAGAGAAAGAGGGGAGGGAGTTTATGAAGGACTGGAACAAAAAGATAGAGAGTTGCAGAGGGAGGAAAGATGGGGAAGGATTAGAGAGTCGAGGTATAACAGGTGGTACGGAGAGGAGAAGGAAGAGGAGGTGCCGACGTATTTAAAGAAGGAATGGGGGAAAGTAGGTGGAGAAGAGTAGCTAGGTTTAGGTTAGGGAACGAGATGAAGGATGATATTGGGAAACAGAGGATAAGAGGTTATGTAGGATTTGCGGGGAAGGGAGTAGAATCGTGGGAGCGTGTGTTGGAGAAGTGTAGAGATAGAAAAGAGGGACGAAGCTGGTGGGAAAGAATGAAGGAGATTTTGGGATAGGAGGGGGAGGGAGCGTGATAGATGAGAGGTTTTTAGAGAGGGAAAGGGGGCGAGCGCGGAGGAGGATGGAGGTGGACAGAATAAGGGGGAAGGACGAGAGCGGTATGAAAGGATGAGGTTGAGTGTGGAGCGACTGGGATGTGTGGTGGAACCGGAAGTCGAAGGGCGTGTAAGAGCGGTTCTCTCTCTCTCTCTCTCTCTCTCTCTCTCTCTCTCTCTCTCTCTCTCTCTCTCTCTCTCTCTCTCGCTCTCGCTCTCGCTCTCGCTCTCGCTCTCGCTCTCGCTCTCGCTCTCGCTCTCGCTCTCGCTCTCGCTCTCGCTCTCGCTCTCTCTCGTGTTAGTTAGAATTTAAGTAGTTTTTGAGATAGATATAAGACAGCAAGTAAGTTAGTTTAAGCTAGAGTTAAGGTAATATGTAAATAGTTTTAAGATCTCTTGTAATTTTGTAACCGGAAGCCGAAACCCCAAGGGGACGGAATAAATAAATACATACATACATACAAAAATAACAAAATCTTGTAAAAGTGTGAAACATTTTAATTTAAATAAAGAGAAATCAATCATTAAAATTAATAAGCATTAAAAAGGACAATGTAAAAAAAAACCGATTTTTTGTTCCTCAGGGAAATGGATAAAACCTACTCCATACGTTTTTCACACATAAATACAAACCAAAAATGCACCTAAGACCGCCCGGTACTTTGGGGAAAACTTTTGGCAAGCTGTTTGACTTGCTAAATAAGGCGTTGAAACGGGACCACTTTTCAGTCTTTAACGTTGATCGAAACGCACTGAATTGAGATTCTTCCCGAGTTCTCGTGGCTTTGAATAATCTGTGATAATGAATGGAAGGTGTTTATAGTCAGTTCTGAGCTTTAGAGCTTATCATGTTCCCCCTATAGGTCGAAATCTCGGAGAATGATCATTCTTTTGCGGAAAAAGCAGTCAAATGGCGTCCGGAGGAACAGTGCTGACCTTAGAATTCAGAAGCTGAGAGCTAGTAGCCTCAAGCTAGGACTAAATGAGCTATGCTTAAATATTCAATTTCCGCGCTCGGCACTACCCAGGATCAACGACGTGGACGTGGCGGGATACCTGATCCCTTTGTGTGTGTGAGTGTGTGTGTGTGTGAGTGTGTGGGGGGGGGGTGTGGTGTGTGGTGTGGTGTGGTGTGGTGTGGTGTGGTGTGTGGTGTGGTGTGGTGTGTGGTGTGGTGTGGTGTGTGGTGTGGTGTGTGGTGTGTGTGTAACAAAAGGAGAGAAGAGAGCGTTCTTCTCTATTACTTCTTCTCCATCACTTCTTATCCATCACCATCACCATCATCATCGCTCAATGAACACAGAACGTCAGAATGATCTGGTGCTAACGGTATATTTTCTAAGTATTGAGCATATTCAAAATACCATAAAATCATACAAACATGGGAACAGCAACCAACAATACGCGTACCTACTTTACATCCGCACGTATGACCTATGATGCTATCCCGTTTTTGTTTTGTCCACTAAAATGTATACAAAATACTTAGTACTGGAGGAATGTCGCGAATGGATGTGTACTTTGAGTAATAGAGCATCTTGTGACTGAACATCAATACCATAACTTACATAATCAACTCTTGATTCATCTTTCGAAACTTTAAATTCAAAATCGCCTTTATCATCCAAGCGATCTGAATAGTAAAACGCAGCCATCTTTATTTGATAAGTTTCACACATATACATATAACTGTAGTTCTTCAATGTTTAGCCTCGGGAATCCGTTTAATGATGTGAGTTCAATGCGTTGGAAAAAATACGTTTTCATAATCAAATTTATCGCCACGACTAGGTTTGATAGTTTATTTTCTTTGCCTAGTGACAAAAGCATCCTTTCAGCGATAACACAGTGAGTGTAAGAATTTTGTACGGGCGTAAAAGTTAAATTGTAAATGGCGCAAGCAATTTTGAAATAATTAAATATATTCTTAATAATGGTATTCCGGATTGTTCTATTGAAATACTGATTATTATTGTTGATTTTACCATTCACTACTTCTACGATATAACGACTTCTTGTTATAGTTCTTGAGTAGTTTGCTTGTTCTACGGTCAAAGGTTTGTTAGGTTCATCCGCAAAAGCTGGCATTTTAGCTAAAAAACCTTGTTCAATTTGTGACAAAGAATCGCGAAAACCTCTATCAATGAATGAAGACATCTCCTGGTTCGAAAGCAGACCAAATCGGTAAGATGAGCAGATGATTTAGAATAGTAGCATCATATTGACTCCCAGGATATGGTTCCCAGACTCATGCTATCCGTCCGTTAGGATAAACAGCCATCATGGGCTTTAAGAGATTACAATGCTTGTGAACAGACCATGACCGACGCTGGAATTGAAAATTGAAGCTTCTTTCGATTCTCAAATATGTTCCATCGAATATGATGGCTCCTCTATCAGGAGATTTCGTATGCAATATTTGAGTTACTTGAGTTTGACTTGATATGATGTCTTGTCTTTGAGTTGCAAAACTTATATACGCCGCACAAAATGATCTTGTCAAAACCTTGCGAATTTCGTCACAATATTTACTTATCGTTTGACTCGATATGTTATACTGACTCTCCACTTCCTTAAATATATAACCTATCTGTATTCGGGACAGGTACATACCAAGAACAACTTCTTTGTTATGAATCTTAAGATCTGTTAAAAATTCCAATATGATTTTGAAGGAATCGTGATATAAGCCGGTTTCAAAATAAAGTTTTTTGGGCTCCATTGCGAGAAAGGATTGTGGTTTTGCTCGTGCATCTCTCTCTGCAACAACCATATCTTTCAGTGTTGAGATCAAGGATTTTATCTCATCGGAATCCATTCGTATGGTTGTGTTCACTGAATGAAACTCAGACGGAATAGCCAATGTACTTCCATGTCCATGACAAACGCAAATTCGATTCCCGTAAGACACTAAAATATTTGTACGAATATAAATCTCCACACATTCTTCCCTGCTTAATAACCTTATTTTCCTGCTCTTTTTGCAGCCAAATACACATTTTTTGTGTATGGTTAATACTGCGTTCTATATTTATCTCGATGTTTTTTCCACTTCACTCGACTCTCCCATACTTGATACATGAGGATCCAATATAGAATTCTCCGGATCCGCTATACTTGTTTCTTGAGAAGTATCATCTGGCGTATCATCTTTACTACGGCGACGTTTTTGATTATAACATTTATTATATTCATATTCGTCGGGTTTTTTGGGAACTTCATGATAGTCACGATAACGTTTTTTCTTTGAAAGAGACTTATGACAAAATCGACAATTCACATTTCGACTAGATTCCGTCGCTTAAATATAACAAACAAAAGGAAAATAAAAGAAGAAAGAAACGATTGATAGAGTCACGGTATTCTCAATTGAATGATGAAGTTTTTTTGTTCGATTGATGACACTTGCTTTACTTTCCAATCGGTTTCCCTTTAATTCTAACAACTGCTTCCAAATAGCAGCAACTTTGAAAATTTTCAAACTTCTCGCTTTTAATAGCGCATTTGATTGGACATCAAAATGTATGTTATATAGATTTTGCAAGACTGTCAGAAATGGGAATAGCGTTTTTCGTAACTTGCTTATGGATTCCGTGATAGATGCCGGAGAGATCTTAGCGTATGCATGTGCTCGTGTGTGTGTGTGCGCGTGCGCGCGTGCCTCCTACAGACTTTTCTCTGCAAATAGGACATCCAATGGTGTACGTCATACTCACTATTATCACTATGTCAATAATGTCGAAAGATCACGTCAAAGATTGTTCATGTCGCTTCAGAAGGATTCCTTCAGTTTTTGACTATTTTATCCCAATCACACCACCTATACGGGGAACATGATAAGCTCTAAAGCTCAGAACTGACTATAAACACCTTCCATTCATCATCACAGATTATTCAAAGCCGTGAGGACTCGGGAAGAATCTCAATTCAGTGCGTTTCGATCAACGTTAAAAACTGAAAAGTGGTCCCGTTTCAACATCTTATTTAGCAAGTCAAACAGCTTGCCAAAAGTTTTTCCCAGGGTTCCGGGCGGTCTTAGGTGCATTTTTTGTTTGTAGTTAGTTCGTTTATTTGTCCCCTTAGGGATTCAAAGGCGCTTTTAAGGAGCGGTCCAAACCTTTACAAACTTAAACTCATTCCCTCTCGCGACCTGGCCATAGGCGACCCTTACATTCTCTCTCTTACCTCCCTTTCTCGGCTCCCGTCCCTCTTCCCAAATCCCAATTCCCTCCCCCCTTATTCTCTTTTTCTCTAGTCTCCCTGTGTTTTTTGATCCTCTTCCTCCTTCTCTCTCCCCTGATTTCTTCGTCCTTTTGCTCTTTCCTTTCCTTGCATCCTGACGTCCCTTTTTTGCCTTTCATTCTGTTTTCCTTTTCCTTCCGTCCTTCTCCTTCACTGCATAACTTAGCTCTCCTGTACCTCTATAACATACAAAGCAGAAAGAAATTTTCCCTCCTCCCTCCTATCCTCCCTCTCTTCTTCTCTCCAACCCAGTACCATTCTTTCTACTCTCTGATTTTCTCCCTCCACCTCTTCTCCTCTCTATCCCAGAACCATTCTTTGCTCTCTATCCAAATCTCCCTATTCGACGTCTCCACCCTCCTTCCCTTTCATCTTTCTAACCTAGCCTTCTCCCTAATTTTCCACCTATACCTTCTTTCCTCCATCGTCAAATATTCATCCATGTTAACCCCCCACCTCCTCCGTACCTCTTCTCTTTTCTCTCACAGCTCTTCTTTATCCTATACCTCCTTCAATTCTACTAGTAAAACTATCCTTCCCCCTTCTCCCTTCCTCTCCTCTACCCTTTCAACCCTCCCCTTTTTTTCTAAAATTTCTACTATTCACTCCATTTCCCCTATTCTTTCCTCTTTGTTTTCTTCTTCTATCCCTTTCCATATCAAGTTCTTCCTTCTCCTCTCTCTTCTTTCCTGTTCTTCTTTTCTTTCTAACTCTGCTTTCTCCTTTTCCCTCCCTTCTTTTCTTTTCCTTTCCTTTTCCGTTCTATTCGACGATTTTTCCTACCTTTTCCTGTCCTCATCCTTCACTTCTCCCTCTTCTTCTTCCGCTTCACTCCACCAGCTCCTTCTATCCTTTACTTCCTTCTTGTCTGATTTACATCCACCATCCCCGTTACCTACTTTCCCTCTCGTCGTCTCAACTCCCCCTTTCTTTCTCCTGTTCTATTATTTCTTCCTTTGACCTCCCCTCTCCTACCCACTCTCTCAATTTCCTCTTCTTCGTCACCCTTTTTCCCACCCCCTTGTACCGCTCTTTCATTCTTTACCTCCCCTCTTTTAACTATCCCATTTTTCTTTCGTCTTTTCTTTTTCCACTCTCTTCTCTCTTCTTCACGTCTTGTCTCTCTCTTCTCTTCTCCTTTTCCATCCGCTCTTCTTTCTTCAATCTCTCTGTCTTCTCTCTTTCTCTCTTCTCCTCCTTTCATTTTCCACTTTTACCTTCCAATCTTCCATTCTCCTCTGCTCCATCCATTCTATCTTCTCTCTTTCTCGTTCTTCTCTTTTCTTCCTTTTCTTCTCCGCATTCTCCTTCCACTCTTCCAGTCTCTCCATCGCTCGCACTTTTCCTCTTTCTAATTTCTTCTTCTTCTCTTTCCTCTTCTCATCCTCTCTTCATCCGCTCCCTCCTCCCACATTGCTTTCTTGGCCTCTTGCCTCTCCCCGCCTGTCACCTCCGTCTTTTCATTCTTCATCATTTTTCTCCTTACTCCTTTCCCCTCCCCCTTCTCTTGTCTCCTCTTTTCACTTTCCGCACTCTCCATCCAGCTTTCTTCCTTCCATTCTTGCCCCCCTCACTTATAGCTTTCGCTCCATCTTTCATTTCCTTCGTCTTGTCCTCTTCCTTCTCCTCTTTCTCAGACTCCCTTGCTGAGACACTTTCACTCTCGCTTTCCGTCCAACTTTCACCTTTTAGCCGCCTCAGCTCTCTCTTAATATCTTTTAACTCTTCCATCCCCTTCCTGATCCCCCTCAGCTCACTCAGCACCTCTTTTAACATCCATTCTCATTTCTTTCCTCTTCTTTAACTCTATGCACTCCTTACTTCTGTACAATCTTATTCACTTGCGGCCTTTCCTTCCGTGCTCACTGCGTCACACTATTGCGCCATCGCCAAACGTGTTCCACGTGGTCTACCGGCTCTCTCGCGCCGCCATCACCTGTTACTTCGCGCCTCATTCATACTGCCGCCGGTAATAGCTCTTCTTTACCCTACTTCCTTACCGACCTCTTCCGTCTCTTCCAGCTGTTCCATCTTCTCATCCTCTTCTATGTCGCCACCATCTCTCTTTCTCTTCCTTTGCTCCGCATTCTCCTGAGTCATACCACTCGATCATCTTTCCACCAACTAGCACTTTTTTTCTGCCTCTACATCGCCTCCTTCATTTCCTCCACCTCCTCTCGTCCTGCCCTAACTTCTCCTCCACCCACAAGCTTTCCACCTTTTTCTGTCCACAGTTTCCTTCACCAACAACCAGCACCTCATTAAAGCACGACACTTTCCTTCCGCCGCCATCTTTCCTTCTTATTCCTGGTAATGCATGCACATCTAAATCAAGTCTGTCCTCTCGATAGTAAACTGGTTGATTGTTTCCAGAGACTGCTTACTCGGCACGATTAATGTTTAGAATTCGACCAACTGCCTGATGTAAGGTGCGAAAGTATGTCATAATACTATTCCACAATCTTCTTACGTTATCATTTGTACTGTATAGGTATAAAAATAGACGACGCAATAGGTATAAATACCAATGCCTACTCCGGTTGATTGTTTCCAGAGACTGCTTACTCGGCACGATTAATGTTTAGAATTCGACCAACCGCCTGATGTAAGGTGCGAAAGTATGTCATAATAGTGTTCCACAATCTTCTTACGTTATCATTTGTACTGTATAGGTATAAAAATAGACGACGCAATAGGTATAAATACCAATGCATACTCCGGTTGATTGTTTCCAGAGACTGCTTACTCGGCACGATTAATGTTTAGAATTCGACCAACCGCCTGATGTAAGGTGCGAAAGTATGTCATAATACTGTTCCACAATCTTTTTACGTTATCATTTGTACTGTATAGGTATAAAAATAGACGACGCAGTAGGTATAAATACCAATGCCTACTCCAGTTGATTGTTTCCAGAGACTGCTTACTCGGCACGATTAATGTTTAGAATTCGACCAACCGCCTGATGTAAGGTGCGAAAGTATGTCATAATACTGTTCCACAATCTTCTTACGTTATCATTTGTACTGTATAGGTATAAAAATAGACGACGCAATAGGTATAAATACCAGTGCCTACTCCGAACAGTCGTGAAAATCTAGTTGCTACCTCTTTTGTTACGCTTGCAATATCTAATTGATTTACGTTATTTTATTTCGAATTACTCGTTATTAACTGTATTGGCCACAACCCGAGTGCTTTCAGCCACTGACGTCCTATAAGAGTTGGTCCCGGGTGTGTCATAACCACTAGGCTCAGAGTCGCTTCGCTGCCGTTTATATTTACTTTCAAACCTTTAATAATTCCCTCATGTTCTAACTTTACTTTATCGTAGGCGTTAAGTGACTTGTTTAGTTTTTCAATTTTTAAATTCGGAAAAGTTTTTTCTTTCATTGCTTTCGATATTGCAGCAACGTACGCGCCGGTATCTACTTCCATTGTTACATCTATATTGTTTATCTTTACGTTTACAATCGGTTCTGCCGCAATATTATCCCCCGTAATGTCTACGCTTCCTAACGCTGTCTCCGCGCTGCTTGTCGATGCCTTCTCGTCGTCCATAGTAGCTTCTAAGGTGCTGTTGTTGCTCTCGATTACTAAGAAGTCGCTCGTATAGCCGTCCTCCTCCGGGTCGCCTTGGTCGTCCTTTGTTTCCATCTGCTGCACGCTGCCCTGCTTCGCTCGGCAAGCCGACTCAATATGCCCTCGCTTTTTACATCGGGTGCACGTTTTGTATCGGTGGAAACAGTGCCGCGCGAAATGATTCGGCCCTCCGCAATAATAGCATGTCCCCGTCGGCACTGTCGACTGCTGTTTGTTTGATACTTGTTCGCCGTTTCCGGGTCCTCGTTGGCCTCGACCTCCGCCCCTTCTTTGATGGCTGCCTCTGTCCGTTTGGCCTGCTCTCCACCCTTGCCCTTCCTTGATTGAATGCACCTCCGAGTTTGACGCCTGCGGTAGTTGTAGTTTGTCGGTTGACGTTTCTCTCTGCCGCTTCCGCTGCTGTAGCTAATTTATAGGCGTTGTCGTACGTCATGTTCTCCTCTCGAAAGAGTATGGCCTTTATTGCATGATCCTTCAGTTCGCAGACTAATTGATCGCGCATTGCTAGGTTGATGTCCGCAAAGTTGCAATGCGTTGCCAAGCTTTTTAGTCTCGCGACGAATTCCGTGATCGTTTTTTTTTTTGCTGTCTGGTGCGCTTGATGGAATTTACACCTTTCCATCGCTTCGGAGGGTTTCGGGCACAAGTGATCTTTCACTAATTTCACCAACTCGTTGAAAGTTTTGTCCTTCAGTTTATTAGGCGCGCACAAATTTCTCACCAATTTATATGTTTCAGGGCTTATCTTAGTGAGTCACACTGCTACTTGTTTTTCATCCTCTATATCGTTGGCCACAAAATACAACTCTAGTCTTTCGGTGTATAATTCCCAATCGTCTTCTCCGACGTGGAATTCTAACTTTCCTTTTGTTCCCGTCATTTCGTGGATACGCTTCGGCACTGTGTTTACAATCGGCAGTTCGAATCTTGTGTTTTTCTCGCGTTTGCTATCGCCTGGCTCACTATATTTACCAACACGCGCGTCTCTACTTCCTTGCGCGAACTTAGCTTTGATATAATTTGATGCGACTTTCCGCAATGTATCGATACTGTCTTTTTTATTCACTGAAATATTTCTGTCCGATTCTGCCCATTTGCGTAACACACTTAATAGTTGTACTTTCTATAGATTATAAATCCACGATGTCGAAGTGTAATCAATTTCCGGCACTGTCGATTCGTCCGTGTGGTTCTGTTTACTCATTTATTATTCCGACACTCTTACGTCTGCTCTCGGTCTCGCTTTTGATTGCGTTACGTATACCGACTGCTCATTCCTCGGTTACATTTCCAGTTCGTATTTTCCTCGTCGCGAATTGTGATGTTTGCGCGCGGGTCAATGAATAGTTTTTCCAAAAGATCACATGTGATCACCGCGCTAGCTTACGCATCACTGGCCCGTCGTTCGACGCGTGCCTATACATTGCCAACCCCTTTCGTGCGCTAAGATAACAACTCTATATACACCACAATTAATATTACACTTACTTATATAGAAAAAGCTACTTTTTATCCAAAAATTGTTGTAAAATTGATACTAATGATGATTGCACTTTTAGTTACTCTTTATGTCTTCTTTCTCGATCAAGTCTGCTTTCTTCGCGCTTCGCTTCTCTTCTTTTTGTTTCTTCTTTTCTTTCTTCTTTTTCTGCGAGCATATTGATTAGTACTGTAACGTTGCTCTTTCGCGAGTTTCGCTCGGATTCGCTCGGTCGGGATCAGGGCTCGTGAAAGGGTTTAGCAAGACACCAGACGTGGTGTAAGTTTAAAAGAAAATGTTTATTTAAAAGAAATGATAGAGTGCATAGACAGTTATGAATCGTGAATATTTACAACTGCTTGAATTGAGGTGTGTAAGATGCGCGTGTATAAGGCTTCGGTGTGTGTGTGCGTATAAATGTGTCGGCGTGCGTGTCTATAGTGTGTGTATGTATAAATGTGTCGGCGGCGTGCGTGTATAACGGTATATAGTGTGTGTATAAATGTATATATATTGCGTGTATAAATGTGTCTGTAGCGCGGGTATAAATGTACATGTAGCGGCGTATAAATGTGTATTTAATACGTGTATCTGGATTCGGTGTGTCGGTGTAAGAATGTATACTCGGTGCGTATTACAGTTTAAAGGTCCCGTCGTGTGTGTTGTCTTGTCAGCTGTTCGGGCGCGCGGGGCGCGGGGTTGTGCGGGGCGCGCGGGGCGCGGGGTTGTGCGGGGCGCGAGAGCGCGTGAGAGCGCGGGGCGCGAACGTATCGTTCGGCGCGGTTTGTGTTTCGGCCGCGTATTTGATTCGTGCTTCGGGTGGTAGGATGCAATTAGGATGCAACGTCTGGACGAGATCGCTCGTCGGCGGCAGAGATCTCTCTACCCGCTGAGGTTTTACGATCGTTGCAGGTGGTTGTCGGATCTTTATTGAAAGTGTCGAGATCTCTCGACAGAGACTGAGTTCGCTCAACCTCTGTACTTTCGGTTTTACGGTTGTCAGGAAACTCTTGCAAGATGTGCCGCGATCACACGGCGGAGACTGAGTTCGCTCAACCTCTGGTATCTTGTCGAGAGTGTGTTCGGGATCGGATGTCAGGTACTGTACGAGTACTGATCGAGATCTGGAACGGAGTGATCTTCTCGGATCGCCTTTTTTATACCGGGAAATTACCCGTTCGGGTAATTTCGGCGAAACTCGTTAGGCCCGATTTGTTTTCGCCTAATCCGAGTAATTATCGGTGCGCGCTATCTTGGCGGCGTTCGGGCGGTGCGGCAGGGAGCGTTGCTCGGCGGCTTCCGTCAGGATTCGGAGCGGTTCGGAAGCGCCGAGACAACGGCCCTGGCTTTCGATCTCGTCGGCCGTATAACGGCGCGATTCGGTCGCGTTTTGAACGAATAAAAAAGGGCGCATAGCGCCGCTGCATTTGCCCGGCTGGTGTTCGCCGGGCGGCAGCCTTCCGGCGGATCGACGGCCGGGTAAAAACGATCGCTCAGGGGGGGATCGTTACAGTACCTCTTCTAGAACGTGTTCTGTCTTCTTTTTTTTCTCTGTGGACCTATAATGAATAATATAAAAATTACTACTACATCAAAGCATGTATATAATAAAGATATATAACTATTAGATCTTTGAAAATGCAATTTTTTAAAACTATGTATTATAAAATATTAAACGTTTACACTAAGCATAATAATCAATTTATTAAAAATTTCCAAATGTATTTTCTGTAACTATACTAATTTTTTTACTAAAAATAAGTTTAAATAAAGACTTTTAAAGAATATACATGTTATTGGACTCAATGGAGATAATTTTTAACAAGAAATACCGGAGTTCACGACTCATAAACAAGTGTACGTTCATACACGACTTTTGTTTACATAAAATATATGTAAAACATTCTTACCGAAAAGAAAGCCCATGAATTTCTGTGGTTCCCGCTTTTTTTTGTTTTGGTCGACAATATTTTTGTATGATGGCTTCAACTCTGACATTTTGGACGCACATTGTTGACCTGTTACGTCATAGAAAGAATTCATTTCTTTCATAGAAGCAGCAATTTCGGCCCAAATTTTATTACTACGCTTCATTCCCCTTAAAAAATTTTCTTCCCTTTCTCTGCAGAGTTACAGAAATACTGCTTTATCCGGCCACACGAATACCTTTGTCTTGTCTAAAAGCATTAAAATAAAAAGTAGTTACAATTATTAGATAATAAAAGTATATGATATTATGCTTGAGTACACATGCTTTTAAACAAATTAAAAAGTTAATTGGACATTGGTTATACAAAAACTGTTCAGTTACCTGAATTGTTTTGGTCGACAGCATTTTCTGAATCTTCTGCTGCTGTTGATGCTTCCGGTGCTGTATTCTTTTTTTCTTTTTCATTTTGAATGAGTTGCAACAGAAAAGCTTCGTCTATGAGGAAAGTACAATGATTAACTTAGCGCCTATTCAATGAAGTGAATCATAATAATACATAAATACATTATAATTTTACCTGTTGCTTTTTCCATGTCTTTTTCCTTAAAAATAAAGTTTGTGACCGTGATTATTTTATTTAATAATGAGACAGTTAATTAATCAAGGAGTCGTTATTAGTGACTCGCGGCACACCTTCGGCGCGATATACGGAAAACCGACCGGTACGTTAAGCGAGAAAATTATACAAAAGTTGGGCGCCAGGCGCGAAAATCCGCGCCGTCGAAAACGAACTTTAAGAAAATCGCGAATACTGCATCGGTTGAAAATCGCGACGGAAAATACGCGGCTACTCAGGCAACGAAAATGGTAGAGGGGTTGGTCCTTTCGTGCGGGACTGGAGAGAATAGAGAGAGGCACGAATAAATTTTGCACAAAGAAATAAATTGATGAGAATATAATGTATTAAATAGTCAGTTGAAAAAAAAAGAATAATACGATTGAAAAGTAATAATGAAAAGAACTGTGTATGACAAACAGTAATAAGAAATATAATTGAAAGATGATATTGAAGAGAATCTTGTAAAAGAAACAATAGTAGGAAGAGATATAATTCGTAACAATCTGGCCTGATGTTTATCGGCCGCACGGCTTCTCGCGATCGAGCGCAAGGGTATCGGGTTTCACGCGCGAGCCAAAAGTCAATTCTCCGGCGGATATGATTTTACCGCGACTCGAGGCTTATCCGGGCCTCGGCAGCGAAGAAAATTATTCCGTAGGCCGACAATTAACTTGCGCTCGCCCGCGTGAAATACCTATTAATCACAATACCAAAGGAAATATATCAATGCGCTTCGTAGCAGCCGTATTTGCCGTAATAATAATATTCGTAAATATAATTAATTCATTTTATATCTTTATTCATCACTGGCGACTTCAATTTAATTATTTGATATTTAAATTACACCGAGACCAAAAGATGGTGTCCATACTTAAAAAGACGTGTTACCAATGGATTACCCGATCGTATGGGGATTACATTAAGGACTCATTAAGAACGTGGATGAAGATCAAAGAAAAGATTTGCATCTCCAACCAGCAATTGATTTTTCTATTGAAATGCAGAAGATATGATGTACTACCGGCACATATATACAGGTCACATAGTCGTGTTTTCTTTTTCAATAATAATGTTAATCGTAATTTTATAAATTTCACTAAACGTAATCAGTCAAGGTTTTTAAATCTTGAGATAAGGGACCTTAATTTTTAGTTGAGATTCTTACAATCTAAGATTAATAAAATAGAAAATATGCTTTTCAATTCTTTACCGAATGAAATTTTAACAAGGTTTTTTGAATTTAACAATCGCAAGCTCAAATTACTTAGATATAAAAAGAAAAATTGTTTAACTAAGAAGTTTAAATTTTTACTACGCTCTCAAAATATTAATATACACGCATTTAATAACGTAGACAAATCAAAATGGATAATGAACATCAGTAGCAAAGTAATTCCAAAATCTATATCAGATTTTTTGAGCTTGGGAGAAAATTTCAGACTGCCTATTAATAAAATTGATTAAAATGATCGGATAGACTTGACACTGAACATTGTTAAAAGTGTAGAGGCCAATATTCAGAGAATTCCCAATAACTTAAGAGAACAAACTAGAGCTTCGGTTTCAAATTCCTTACAAAAATTTTTAAATAAACAAAAACATGTCAATGCCATAGACAGGTTTCTTCTGAATAGTTTCTCTGAATGTAAAAAGTTTTTAAAAGATAATGACGACTTACTTATCACGAAAACCGACAAAGGACAAGTGACAGTAATTATGGACAAAATAAAATACAATGACACCATGAACGAACTACTTAGTGACCAAACAACTTACAAAAAACTAAACAAAGATCCCATCAATCTTACAAAAACGAAGGTTAACACGTTGGTTAAGAGTTGGCGAGATAACGGGATTATCGACAAACTGACATACAACCAATTAAAAAACACAAGTAAGATTCTCCCCAGATGTTACGGACTACCAAAGATACATAAAGAAGACCATCCTTTACGTATTATTGTCTCGTTGGTTGGTAGCTTGACTTATAACTTAGCTCTTTATTTACACGAAATTTTACATAAATCTATTCCAAAGCCGGATTCGTACATCAAGGACAGCTAGACCTTTGTCAATCATATTAGACACACTAAGATTAATGATAATCAGGTCTTATTCTCGTTAGATGTAACTTCGTTATTTACGAACATTCCGAAAGACTTGGCTTTGAAAGCAGTGGAAAACAGGTGGATTCATATTACACAAAATAGTGACATGTCTTTACAACAATTCTTACACGCACTCACAGTTGTCCTTGACTTAACGAGCTTTAGTTTTAACAGAATTTACTATGAGCAAATCTTCGGATGTCCGATAGGGTCTCCTTTATCGCCAATCTTGGCTGACATGGTCATGGATGATCTAGAAACTCATTGTTTAAATTTATTAGATTTTACTATACCGGTCTATTACAGATATGTTGATGATATTTTTGCAATAGCGACGAAGTCCGAAATTATTGAGGTACTTAATGTTTTCAACGGTTACCACCAGCGCTTAAAATTTACTCATGAGATGGAAACCAATAGCTCTATTCATTTTCTAGACACCACTATAATTAAGGTTGAAGGAATTTTGCTGACTAATTGGTATCGAAAACCTACTTTTTCAGGCAGATATCTGAATTTTTATTCGAGCCATCCACTTAAATACAAGATCAATACCATAAATGGTTTAGTAGACCGTGCTGTTTTGCTCTCTGACGATCGTTATCATTATAATAATATTAAAATAATAACTGATATCTTGGTCAACAATTGCTTCCCTAAGTTTTTTATAGAGTCACATGTCTGTAAGAGAATTATAACTTTAAAATTTCGTAAGGACTCTACCCACAATACTGACATTTGTTATAAAAAGTTTGACACAGCATCTGTTTTACCTTTACCTTACATAAAAAACTTAAACGAAAATTTAAATATCGCGCTTAATAAATGTGGCCTCGAATTAATATACACGATTCCAAAAAGACTTAATAATTTAGTTAAGAAAGGTAAGGACAAGATTGATGCTAATCAGAAAACTGATGTCGTATATATGATTGAATGTAATGATTGTGATGCGACATATACTGGTCAAACGAAAAGACAACTAGCTACACGTGTAAATGAACATTGCAGAGACATTAAAAAACATTCTAGTAACCACAGTGTAATTAGCAAACATCGGTCCACATACGGACATGATTTTAATTGGAATGAACCAAAAATTTTACACTGTGAAAAACATAGAAAGAAAAGAGAGATTGCTGAGATGTTTTTTATAAAAAAATTTAACAACAATATTAATCTCCAAAAAGACACAGATAATTTAAATCCGATATATGACACGTTAATACACAGAGTATGATTGTTTGTTGTTTTTAGTAAAGTTTGTTCCTTTTGTCTTTGTAATGTTTATGTTATTTGGACGTGAGACATTGTAATATTATATACATGTCTTCTTTTTCGACATTAGTAATATCACGGCTTTCACTTTGACAGCATGAAAGGTAACGTTCTTAAAAATATCCTGTACATTACATCTTAAATTGCGGTCCGTTTCTTATTGTCAATGTACAAAAAAAAATTTTTTGTTAATTTTTATAGAAACACTTGATAAGGGCTCGTACCCAAGGGCCGAAACGTTGTGTAGAAATATTTGTATTGGCCAGTCAGGTCGAATTTAATAAATCACTTTTATATCTTTATTCATCACTGGCGACTTCAATTTAATTATTTGATATAATTAATTAATCTCGCGGTACGACTCGTATACTTGCTCGGAATTACACTCTGATAATACGGCCTCAAAGGTATCGACAGATTATATAGTTTGATAACGCGGAGTATAACAATCTCGCGGATTCACACGAATATTCGTGTAACGTTGCTCTTTCGCGAGTTCGGCGCGGATTTGCTCTGTCGGGATCAGGGCTCGTAAAAGGGTTTAGCAAGACAGCAGACGTAATGTAAAGTAAATAAAAAAAAAGGTTTATTTAGAATAAATTGTTGAGTGCATGTACATGTATGAATCGTGAATATTTACAGCGTGTATGTGTATTAATAACGGCTGTTCGTGAGAAGCGTTATATGCTTGTGTTTGGTCGCATGTGCAATATATGGATGATAGACGAGCAGTGAATACACGTGTGAATGATGCGTATTTACAAATGCGTGAGTCGATGTATGCAGTGTGCGTGTGTATCTATTCGGCGGGTACGTGTGTATAAATGCGTAGGCGGTGTGTGTAGATAGATTTGGTGTGTATGCGTGTACAAATGCGTAACTGGTGCGGGTACAATGATTCGGTGCATGCGTGTGTATGCAGGTATGTACGGGGCGTTGTATTAAGTGCCGGTGTGTATGCGTGTATAAATGTGTAGACGGAGCGTATATAATGATTCGGTGTATGCGTGGGTCAATGTGTAACGTGCCACCTTTCGAGCACGGCTCGTATATGCTCAGTCAGGATCTAGGTTCGAAAGGGGTACGAGATAACCAGACGTGTGCTTGTGATGTGTAATTGTTTATTGAAATAATCAGAATGCATGTACAAATGAAAATGTATCGATGTGTAAGATAGGTGTGAACGGTGTGTCTGTGTGTGTGTGCGTATGCGGTATATATATATTTACATTGTGCAAAAATGTGCGTGAATGGTCTGCCCGTATACGTGGATGCAAGCAGTATGTGTATTTACAGTGTGTAAGAAATGTGCGTGAACGGACTGTATGTATACGTGGGTGCAAGCGGTATCGATATATATATTTACAGTGTGAACGAAATGTGGATTCGTAATGCATCGGCCGGCTCGGATCGTACGGTGAAAGTCTTTATTTATTCGATCGAGCTTACATAAATGCAGTCGGCATTTCGCGCTTTAAAGTTCGTGGAACTTGAGCGACGGATCGGCTTGTTGTCGTGTCTTTGCTTTCCTCTTGGCTCTTTAAACGCCGGGCGAGCGCTTTGTATACGCGTGAATGCGATAGGCGCGGGGCGTGCGGGCACGCGGGCGCGGGAGCGCGAGAGCGCGGGGCGCGCGTCGTGAGAGCGTTGATCTCGAGAATGCAATAAGATTACAGCCGCGGTAATTAACGCGTCGCGAGATTTTTGGTCGGGATGTTAGCGGGATGAGGCGACGATTAGACGGGAGCTCCCGTCGGCGGCAGGTAACTCCCTACCCGTGGAATAGCGTCGTCGCGTGATTCGGTAGGGTTCGAATCTACTGAGAACTCTCAGCGGAGACCGGGTGCGCCCGACCTAGTAGATCCGGTAAGGGTTTTTAAGGAAGCCTTCTTTGGAGATGCCGCAAGCTCTCGGCGGAGGCTGGGTGCGCCCAACCTCTGGTTTTCTCTCCTAGGAGAAGCTATCGGGGTTTCGGAGCTCGTGTCAGGCGTCGTACAGACTCTGAGCGGAGCAGGAAACGGAGTGCCTTTTTCGGGGCCGGATCGCCCTTTTTATCCGGAGAAATTACCCGTTCGGGTAATTTCGGCGGTATTCGTCGGGCCCGATTGTTCCCCTAATCGGGGTAATTATTACCGAACGAATTCGGTAGTGTTCCGGCGATGGTGCGGCAGGGACCGATGGTCGGCGCTTTCCGTCGATGTTTGGAGCGCTTCGGAAGCGCCGAGACAACGGCCCTGGCTTTGAACGTCGGTGACCGTACAACGGCCCCATTCGGACGCGCTTTGCAGTAATTAAAAGGGGCGCATTGCGCCGCTGCGTTTTGCCCGGCTGGTGGTCGCCGGGCGGCAGCCTTCCGGCGGACGACGGCCGGGTAGAACGATCGCGGAGGGTGGATCGTTACAAATGTATAGATAGTACGTGTATATAGATTCGGTATGTCTATGTATATAAATGTATAATCGGTGCGTGTATAAAGATTTAAAGTCCCGGCGTGTTTATGGTCGCGTCAGCTGTTCGGTCGCGCGGGGCGCGGGAGTGCGCGGGAGTGCGCGGGGCGCGAGAGCGCGTGAGGGCCTCAGTGATGCCAGTTTCGAGACGCTGCAGCACGTACAGCGTGGAGGGGCTAGGAGCGCACACAAGGAAGGAGCCGTGTACGTGTGCGCTCGGCGTTCGGCCAGCTTCGGGCAGTAGAAGAGAACAGATATCAATTCTCTGCCTCTTTCTTTCCTAAACTATAGCTATAGCTATGACGCTTCGCCAGCCTCAAGATTTCGAGAGAATCATATATGCTTTAGCGGCTTGGCTCGTTTATTAGATCTCGCGTGTCTCGTATTATTTCGATTTTACAATAAAAACGTAAAAATTAGTAATTAGATAAATATTGTAATTTCATTGAAATTTATTTTGCACAGAAAAATTGAACTAATGCACATAAAAGATAAACTAATTTAAAAAATAAAGAATAGAAAGAGCGTAAATAATAAAAATCTACTCTTGGCTTTTTTATATATGTAAATAAAGAGAAAGTAAGAGAGAGCGAGAGAGGAAGAGGAGACAGTGAGAGAGAAAGAGTGAGGGGGAGAGAGGGGGATGGCGAGGGGGGAGAGGGGAGAAAGGGGGGTGGGAGAGGGGCGAGGGAGGGAGGGAGGGAGAGAGAGAGAGAATAATTTTAAATTTATTTATTTAATAATATTTAATAGAAAACTTATATAAAACTAGGAAATTAAGATAAATAATAGTTTTTTATTATTAAAGGGCCGAAAGAGCCTTTTCTTCCTCCTCTTCTAAAATTTTGGCCTCGACCTCGGCCTCCGCCTCCGCCTCTATTAAAACAAAGTGCACGGGCACCACCCCTCTGCCGATACCATCGGGCCCGCGCACGTCCGCGACCACGGCCTTTATGATCATCTAAATTAAATAAATAATATTAAAT
Source organism: Lasius platythorax (assembly GCA_963971435.1). NCBI lineage: Eukaryota > Metazoa > Arthropoda > Insecta > Hymenoptera > Formicidae > Lasius > Lasius platythorax. Next base: position 20,846,868 of record OZ020536.1, on the reverse strand, counting down.
TTACTGTATATACCATATATATGTGCGTGTATGTGTGTATATTTAAATGTATTTTAAAAAATGACGAATAACATACTTCTTAATTGCTGCTGCTGCTGTTGCTGTTCCTTTTGCAGCTCTTGTTGCTGCTCTTGTTGCAGCTCTTGTTGCAGCTCTTGCTGCTGCTTCTGGGACTGCAGCAATTGCTGCAGCATTGCTTGCTGCTGTTCCTGTATTTTTTGTTGTTCTTTTTGTTGCTGCAATAGCTGCTGTACAAGAGCATGAAGCGATTTCTTCTCATTTTCTTTTAACAGCATCCGTTCTGTTTGCTCACTTAAACTCTCTTCTGCAAAAATATAAGAAACATGTGTAGGTTTCAAACTTCTTTTATTTAACAAATCTACCAGGATCGACGGCGCTATTTTGGCTAGGTGATCGCTTTTGTCAAAATTCGCCATGTCAAATACATATTTACATCTTTCGTTATATACAAACATGTACATATTAAAGTGACTTTTAAAAAAAACGTTAGGCGCTTTTACACATGTATAAATATGTTTTTAAAACACAAAATTAATCACACACAAGATCATTAATGTATTTTTTTTTATTCTATTGTATATGTGCTGAATATGGCCCAAAGAAAGGGACCGAAACGTTCGCTAATTTTATTCGCAATAAAGAATACATGCGCCTTAAGTACTGCGTTCGGCTCTTATTGCCATTATTTTTACATAGTAGATTATATATTTTATTACTCTTTTAATAATAGTATTAGAACAATTTTATAAATAATAAAAATCTTTAAGCAAGGGAATCTTGTAATCTCAAACCAAGAGATACGTCTCCCTAAAAATATTCTTCCAACTTCGCCCGTGTAAATTATTTGCTAGTTGGGTCGAATTATATTAATATTCCCTATTTGAATTTATTTACTAGCGACAAAAAATTATTAATTAGTTAATTTAATTCGCTCCTGGACCTTATTATGGAGCTAACACACAATATTAGAATTTACATCTTTCACCGTTGAGAGCCGGTAAATTGTTCTCAAAAATTATTGTTTACTAACATCCATTTAAAAGGCAATTGAAAAATATAGGATCGAAAGGGTCTGAATAGCTTAGTTGGTTAAAAGCAGTCGCCCGGCAAGCGAAAGACGCAGGTTCGATTCCTGCTTCAGCGACTTTTCGGACCTATATTTTTCTCGCCTATTTATTCACGGGTTGGAGGATGATCAAAGGAATCTTGTAATCTCAAACCAAGAGATACGTCTCCCTAAAAATATTCTTCCAACTTCGCCCGTGTAAATTATTTGCTAGTTGGGTCGAATTATATTAATATTCCCTATTTAAAAATCTTTAAATTTTAAATTTTTTATATTTATAACTAAAATTTGCACTAAAGTTAATGATCTTGATTAAGTTTATGTGTTTTGAAAACATTTACACATGTGTAAGCGCCTAACATCTTTTTAAGTCACTTTAATATGTACATGTTTGTATATAACGAAAGAAGTAAATATGTATTTGACATTGCGAACAAAAGCGAGAGCCTTATAATTATATTTGAATAAAGTATGTTTCAAATATTATTTAACACTTACGTGACATTTTGCTCCTTCTCTTGCTGTTATCCGTTGTCGACTGACTCGTTTTGCGGATACGCTCGTGTTCGATAGTCACCGACAAATATTGTCAACAAATATATGTATTTATTTCACAAAACGTATTTGTTTCATTTCTGTTTCTGGTGGCTTTAAGAAAGGTATTGTCTTCTTGTTGATCGTCGCCTTGTCGAATAATATTCACAACATTTATAAAAGTAAGTTTTCACATATACATATATACACACACGCGAATACAAACACTCGTATATATTTTGCTGTATATTTTTACAGCTTTTTTTTTGCTCTTTCTCCTTTTTTAATAATCATCATAGAAATGTGTGATCAATTGACCAAAAAACGTAAGCAAAGTTTTGCAAAAGCTTGGCTTAGTGACGATCGATACAAATTTTGGATACGCAAAGTATCATCCGATAACAGTCTTTATTATTGTAATATATGTAATAAAAATTTTCCATGTTCATCGTATGTTTCCAGACATGTGGATTCTGCGTGTCATAAAAATAGTATTAAAGACAATTTATGTAATAATAATAATGAAAATTTACAAGATAAAAAAGTACAGTATAAAAGAACATTTAGACCACAATGGCTAGATATAGACGAATTTAAATTATGGTTACGTGAAGTACCAAATAACGCCAGCTCATTTTTTTGTTTGATCTGTGATAGATCAATTGCTGGCGGTCTATCACAAATATATCGACACGCAGAATCCAAAATGCACAGAAATAAATCAAAAAGTAATATAGAAACAAACAAAACGAATGAAGAATGTTTGAATACGCAAACCGATGAATCGTTTTTAACGTTTGATGAGCGAAAAAAATCAGCGCAGATACGATATGCCGCATTGATTACTGAAAAAAATATTCCTCATCAAACTGCAAAAGAGATTCTCAGCTTTTTTCAAGACATAGGAAAAGATCCTAATGTGTTAAAAAGTATGAATATGGGTCGAACGAAATGCAAAAATATCATTTCGAATGTTTTATGTCCGGTTGAGACAGAACGTGTAGTTAATAACATACAAAATACGAAATTTTCTGTGTTTATTGAAGAAACGTCTGATATAACCAATGAAAAATGGATGACGTTTCTAGTTCGATATGTTGATCTCGAAACTTTAGATATTCGGTCGCAATTAGTAAAATTAATTTACATTGATGCAAGAGATTGTAGTGCAGAAAAATTATTTAATGCATTTGAATTTGAAATGTATAAACTTCAGATTCCATTTTTAAATATTATTGCTCTATCATGCGACAATGCATCTGTAATGACAGGGAAACATTTATCTTTTAAAAAGAAACTTGAATTATAATGCAAAAATTTATTAACATTTTCATGTCCTTGCCATTCCGCCGCATTGGCTGCGCACGCTGAAAGCGCTAAAATGTCCGATTTCTGCGAAGAATTTCTAAAAAAAATTGCAAGTTATATTAACAGCAGTCCAAAGCGTTTAGCTATTTTCAATGAATTTTGTGATTGTTTTGAAGATACAAATCGTAAAATTTTGAAGTTATGCGATACTCGGTGGCTCTCGCATTATTCATGTATTGACAGAGTTCTTGAGTCATGGGATACAATAAAATATTTCCTTAATGAAATGGTCATGAGCGATAAAGTAAAGTCTGGGGAATATTTATTATCTTTAATGGAAAATGTAGAAATAAAAGCATATTTTCTATTTTTAAAATACGTTTAAAATTTTTTTAACTCTTTTAATGCTTTTTTTCAAGCTCATGAAACAAGAATTCATTTATTACAACCTAAATCTTTAAATTTTCTTATGCAAATCTGTCAAAATTTTTTAAAACCAAACTTATTAAAAGATTTACTTAAAAATATTTCATTCCATGAAAAGGACAATCACAAATCTCTTGATAATATAACTTTGGGATCGGAATGCGAAAAATATCTTTGTAAATTAGTGAAGGAAGGACATGCAGATGTTATAACGATTATTCGACAAAATTGTTTGCAGTTTTACATTATTGCTGCCGAAGAAATTAGAAAGAGATTACCTGTCAATAACATATTTTTGCATAAATTACAAGTCTTTCAACCACATATAGCTTTATTTGATAATAACAGAGAAACTTCTTTTAACGATGTTTTTTTTATCGCACAAACCCTAAAAGGCTTCGATGAAAACGGTTTAAAAGAAGAATGGCTTATGTTGGCTTCTGACTTCACTATTGAAGAAAAACAAAATCTTGCAAAAATAAATTTTGACAACATGTGGAAAGAAATTTTGAAACGTCAATCTGTCAATAATCCGAAATATCCAAATTTAAGATCACTTTTAAATGCGGTAAGATCACTACCGCATTCCAACGCGGATCCTGAGAGAACATTTTCTCTTTTATCCGATCTAAAAACAAAAAAAAGAAACAGACTTTCGTCGACCTCTATAAATGCAACTTGCGTATTCAAATCAGCGTTGAAGACAAGAGGGGAAACAGCCTTAAATATGATCATAAATGACAAACATCTACAACGTATGTCGACAAAAAATTTATATATTAGTCCTATAAAAAAAATAAAAAGTAGCTTGACGTTGTATGCTGCAGACGTTACAAATATTGCTGGTCCCTCCTCGTCTAATGATACGCAATAATAAAATATCCAAAATTGTCTGTAAAAGACATCACGCTTGTTAAAGATAAGCGTGCAAAAAAATTATGTTTTCTAAAAATATTTTGTCTATATATAAAAGACATCACACCTGTGTAAGACAGGTGTGTAAAAAATTGTCTATACAAGGCATCACGCTTGTTAAAGCGTGTAAAAAGTTTTAATAAATTCTGTGTCTGACATCCTGTCTGCAAAAGACATCACACCTGTGTAAAACAGATGTGTAAAAGAATTGTCTGCAAAAGACATCACACCTGGGTAAAACAGGTGTGTAAAAGAATTGTCTGCAAAAGACATCACACTTGGGTAAAACAGGTGTGTAAAAAAATTGTAAAAGGCATCACGCTTATGAAAGATAAGCGTGTAAAAAAATAGTATATTAATATATAATTGTCTTTTTATATTTATATTTTTATATTTTATATTTATATTTTTTATATTTTTTCATATTTTTTTATATTTATATTTTATTTATATTTTTTAAATATCTATTTCATGTCCTTTCTACCTATCCTTTGTTCCATCTACATTCCTTGGAAATGTAAAAAAATTGTTTTCCTTAATATTATATTAAAATTATTACATATAATATAATTATTATATCTAATATAATATTAAAGGAAACATTTTTTCACATTTCCTTTTTGACGGAAGAGACCACCACCTTCTCGCGGTTTCCGTTGAGTAACAATATGTACGTTCATTTACAAAAAAAGATATACAATAGAAGAATTTATATTATTGCAAAATAATAATTTTTTTTCTTTAATTTTACTACTTGTATTTAATATTAGCAAGGTTAAAAATATACTCTTAGAATAATTTTTCCAAATAACATAATTTAATTTTTTACTTAATTTTTCTTACGCTAACAATAAATCATCTTTATAAATTAATAACAATTTTTTGAGAAAAAAACGTACGTGTTGGCCAAGAGTGGATTTTTATTATTTACGCTTTTTTTATTCTTTATTATTTTAATTAGTTTATTATTTGTATCTTTTATGTGCAAAATAAATTTCAATGGAATTACAATATTTATCTAATTACTAATTTTTACGTTTTTATTATAAAATCAAAATAGTACGAGACACGCGAGATCTAATAAACGAGCCAAGCCGCTAAAGCATATATGATTCTCTCGAAATCTTGAGGCTGGCGACGCGTCATAGCTATAGCTATAGTTTAGGAAAGAAAGAGGCAGAGAATTGTATATCTGTTCTCTTCTACTGCCCGAAGCTGGCCGAACGCCGAGCGCACACGTACACGGCTCCTTCCTTGTGTGCGCTCCTAGCCCCTCCACGCTGTACGTGCTGCAGCGTCTCAAAACTGGCATCACTGCGTGAGGCGCGAGAGTGCGTGAGAGCGCGGGGCGCGTGAGAGCGCGGGGCGCGTGAGAGCGCGGGGCGCGTGAGAGCGCGGGGCGCGAACGGGTTGTTCGGCGCGGACGCGGTTTGATTTCGGTCGCGTATTTTATTCGTGTTTTAGCGGTAAGATGCACTAGGATGCAACGCTTGACGACATCGCTCGTCGGTGGCAGAGATCTCTCTACCCGCTGAGTTTTTAAGATCGTTGCAGGTGTTGGTCGGATCTTATGGAAAGTGTCGAGATCTCTCGACGGAGACTGAGTTCGCTCAACCTCCGTACTTTCCGTTTCGGGTTGTCAGGAAAACTCTCGTGCAAGGTGTGCCGCGATCACACGGCAGAGACTGAGTTCGCTCAACCTCTTTTCTCTTGTCGAGAGCGTGTTCGGGATCGGATGCCAGGTACAAGTACTAGCGAGATCTGGAGCAGGAGTGTCGTTTTCGGTGCCGGATCGCCCTTTTTATACGGCAAAATTACCCGTTCGGGTAATTTCGGCGATATCCGTTGGGCCCGATTGTTTCGTTTAATACGGATAATTATCGCCGAATTATTTCGGCGGCGTTCGGGTGGTGCGGCAGGGATCGTCGCTCGGCTCTTTCCGTCAGGACTCGGAGCGGTTCGGAAGCGCCGAGACAACGGCCCTGGATTTCGACACCGGTGGCCGTATAACAGCCCGATTCGGCTGCGATATTTAATTATTAAAAAAGGGCGCATAGCGCCGCTGCGTTTGCCCGGCTGCTGTTCGCCGGGCGGCAGCCTTCCGGCGGATCGACGGCCGGGTACAACGATCGCTCAGGGGGGATCGTTACTTTCGAAAGCGATGAGATACGTACAACATAGTACGCGACATATACAATTTCGCGCAATAGACAAAGCGGATTCGTGTACGAGCTCGCTATACATCAAAATTATTCAATCACAATAAAGACAATGAAATAGATACGAAAGCGATAATGATTGATTGTCGGCGGCGAATGATCGCGAGAGAGAGAGAGGGGGGTGAGAGGGGGCGAGAGGGGGCGAGAGGGAGAGAGAGAGAGAGAGAGAGAGAGAGAGAGAGAGAGAGAGAGAGAGAGAGAGAGAGAGAGTACTTACGCGGATCCGTCGGTTCGGAGGAGTCGTTTCGCCGATCTATTGCGCAATCACTCAGAATAACCAAAATTACGGGAAATATCGATACGAAAATCTTACTTACGACAGTGATGATTCAAAGGCGCGACTCATCCGAATTTTACTCAGAAATGGGCGGCTTCACAATTAGTTGACGTCGGTCTCACCGGTAATAGCTTCTCGTAGCTTCTTTTTCGAAACGCAGCGAAAATGGGCCTTTGCTCTCTACGCCAGTCCGCCGAACAGTGACGAACGGAAGGCCCGCAGGAGACACGCCGGCACATTAATATTTGATAAGGCCACGTGTGGCGTTCCCGGATTACGCAAGGCCGTGGCGCGGCCTTGAGGGTCCTTGCGACCTTCGCGCCTCTAATCTCAGGCCCCCGGTTTTCTCGCTCGCTTCCTATTAGTTTACCCCCTCGGAAAACATTGATTGTGGCAGCGTACGGATGTATCCGGCCCTCCTTGTCTTTTATCTGTAGGATGTATTTTTGGTCGATTTCCTTTTCGATCGGGCTTCATCCGGTAAGGAAATTCGGGCCCGCGCTTCGGATACAGTGCCGTAACTCCTTTTTCGGGGCTCTCGCGCTCCTTGCGCTTGAGTTGCCTTCCCTTTGAGTGCTTCCTTCGAGCCTGTGAATAGTAATTATTAAAAAGGCGGCAGCTTCGGTTCTTCCTTCAAATGCAGTAACTTGGTTTACAATTTAGTGACTCTTACCGGGCGTGCTTTTTTTCGCGGTGTCGGGCCTCCCCTCGTTTTCGATGTTAATGGTTTTCTTCCCTTGTCGCCACCGGATGAGATCCCGTCGACTGTATGTTTTTGCCGTAACCTTAAGTTAATTTTCTAAATACTAAACGATAAAAAGAATATCGAAAACCGCGGGATCGCGTCCGATCCCGCGCTCAGGCCGCGCTCTCTCTCCCTAAATCGAGAGAGCGGAGGCCCGCGCGACCGACCCCGACCGGGCTTATCAGTCCTTGTGACGGACGAACAAAACGTCACGTCACAAGTTATAATTTCGTTTTCTCCTATTAGTATCACGAATTTAGATAATTGTTTATTTGGTTCCATTGTTCGTTTGGTAATACTGAAAGGGAAACAGTTTTTCTCACCAATTTGGCTCAAACTTTGCAATATTGTGTATTTTGGTACAAAAAACACGAATATGTAAGAAAAAATCGTCGCTCTCAAGCAGGTAAAAAGTTATAAAGCGTTAAAGTGACACTTGTGAGGTTAGGAAATTTGTTACATGGATAACGATTTATAACTTTTTATCTGTTTGAGAGCGACGATTTTCTTATATATTTGTGTTGTACATATCAAAATACACAATATTGCAAAGTTTGAGCCAAATTTGTCAATACCTTCAGTATTCGTGCCGTTCCAAGTTTTCGGTGTGCAATCTGTGAAAGCGGTGAAAATGTGTTTCGAATTATGCAAGAAACGCATAGACCGCATGAACGCATCAGATGCATCAACTGCCTCAACTCAAAAGAGAAGTAGTCAATGCGCTGGGAGGAGTGCTAAGAATTCAGTACGGTTAGTACTGAAGTTATTTAATTTAACTAATATTAACAAATAAAATAACTTACTATTTTTCTAGTTGGACTCCTCATTTGTAGTGGGTGAGCTTCTAAAATAAATATATAATATAAAATATTTTAAAATAATTTACATTTATTAGTTAAATATTATATATGTATACAGTGTGTCTACAAAGTTTCAGGACCACTTTAATTAAACATAATTTTCAAAAAGTACCGTACTTCCTAAGACCTATGTTTATATGAACTTTTTTGTTTATTTTGGCCGAGAGAACGCGTCCCTAGAATAGTGCCGTGCAATTTTGAAACACCCTGTATACATCTATTTATAAATAAATTTTAAAATTACCTGCTTCCTCGTCAGATGACACCACCGCCCGCGCCTGCCAAGCCGCCGCCGAAATCGCCCGCGTCCTCCAGTCCATCATAGGCGAATACATCAGTGCCGGCCCCGCCGCCATAGAAACCGACGAAACCGGTGAAACAGAACGCGCCGATAACGCCGCCGGCAGCACCAACCGCGCTGCCGGCACCACCAACCGCGCTGCCGGCACCACCAACCGCGCTGCCGGCACCTCCAACCGCGCCGCCGCCCGCACCACTGGCGCCCTCACCCGCGCCGCCCTCGCCTCATCCCGCGTCACCCGCGTTACCGTCGACGCCACGGCCAAATTCACCGTCGAGAGTAATGCAGCTAATTCAGCCTTAACCGCCGACGGCGGCGCCCTCCTCTCCGTCAGCACCGCCCTCCTTTCCGTCAGCACCGCCCTCATCTCCGTCAGCACCGCCCTCATCTCCGTCGCCGCGGCCCTTATCACCGTCTCCGTAGCCTTTATCTGCGTCAACATCGCCTTCGTCTCAGTCAACAATGCCGGCGAATGCGTCGATATTGTTATTATTGACGCCTTAATATCGGCCAACATTGCCAACTGTTTCGCATTGAATTCCGGGAACTGCCCATCCTCCTCTGCCGCGGCCACCGGCGCCAATGGCTTCTTAGTTACTGTTAGTACACTCTAGGGAATTCATAGCTCTCTCGAAGCGCTTTCGAAGCGCGCAATAGCTAATTCGGAACGACTTTCTATGTACTCTACGCGCTTCATGCGTAATTCGGAACGAACCCAAAGTGTTTGTCTGGCCTTTCGGTCATACCAGGACTTTACTCGTGAAGACTTTACGTCCATCCGTTCTCTAACATCGGAATGGATTCTCTCTAGCTTTTCCTCCAAATTCCTAACAAAACTTCCAACAGACTGAGATTCATTTTTCGGGGGACTTCCTAATAACAGATCTAGAGGCAGTCTAAGATCTCGGGCAAAGCACAGTTCTGCAGGAGTCACACCAGTAATCTTGTGTTTAGAAGATCTGTAGGCTAATAAGAACACGGGGACCCCCAACGATCCCAATCTTTCTGATTCTCAGAAATATACTTCGCCAAATAATTAATGATGGTTTAATGTTGTCGCTCAACCTGTCCATCCGATTGAGGATGTAAAGCAGTTGTCCTCGTCTTCCTAAAATAATGAGCAGATTCATTAACTCTGCGAATAACTTGGATTCGAAATTCTTTCCTTGATCTGTGTGAACTTCTAAGGGAACTCCGTGTCTAGAGATTATTTGACTAACGAAGACTTCTGCCACCGTTCTTGCCTTAATATTCTTCAAAGGAAAAGCTTCCACCCATTTGGTGAAACAGTCAACGATGACACGAAGATATATATTTCCGGAAGTAATTGTTGGAAGAGGGCCGAGGATATCCATTTGTAACCTTTCGAATGGGGCTCCAACGTTATAGACTTGTAATGGGGACTTTCCTTTCCCTAAAGGACCTTTCTTAGATACACAAACTTTACAAGTTTTGCACCATTGCTCCACATCTTGTTTCCAAATGACCCAATAAAACCGTTTACGGATCTTCTCCGGAGTTTTATTGACTCCAAAATGCCCTCCAGAAGAAAAATCATGCGCCTCTAAAATTTGCTTAACACGGTTTCGAGGAACAATAAGTTGAAAGATGCTTGACTTAAGACTTGGTGCTTCCCATTTCCTATAGAGAACTCCATCTTTTAAACTCAGAGCATCCCAATAAGATCAATAAATCCGAGCGGATATATCTCTAGTGGATATTTCCGAGCGAGACGGGCGTACTCCCGTCTCTTTGCCACGATAAATAAAAGAAATGTTAGGGTCTTCTATATGCTCCTTGCGCCATTCTTGAAGAGTCTCCCCTACAAGAATAATTCGTGCGACTGATTTTTTTGATTACTCTATATTCTTCTTCTCCACCTTGGCACAATATTCACAACCAAATAATTTGCATTGCCGTCTGGACAAACCATCGGCATTCTTATGAATCAGTCCTCTGCAATAAATGATTTTGAACTCATATTCTTGGAGCCTCTCCAGCCATCGTGCTAATTGTCCTTCCAAATCTTTGAAGGACATTAACCACCTAAGAGAAACGTGATCCGTACGGATCAAAAACTTCTGACCCAAAAGGTAGTGTCGGAAAAATTTAATAGAATCAACTATCGCCAAGAGCTCTTGACGAGTAACGCAATAATTCTTCTCAGTCTTACTAAGTACACGACTGAAATATGCAGTGACTCTCTCTACTTGTTCTTGCTTTTGTGATAGGACTGCGCCAATTCCAATATTCGAGGCATCAGTATCTAAAATAAATTCTCCCTCCCCTTTCGGAAAAGACAACATTTGTGCGATCGTGGGGCGCGTAATCGCGAGGAGCGAGTGTTTGTTCGACGGCACAACGAGCAAAAGGAAAAAACAGAAACGTGAACTTTGAATTACACAAAAAAAACAGTATATTTTACCCAGATTATTTACAGTAATTATACAATTAATTGTTCCGCGGAAAGTGCGACTCCGAATAACGCGAACGTTTTGTGCTCGACAGCAGTGATGCCAGTTTCGAGACACTGCAGCCATACAGCGTGGAGGGGCTAGGAGCGCACACAAGGAAGGAGCCGTGTACGTGTGCGCTCGGCGTTTGGCCAGCTTCGGGCAGTAGAAGAGAACAGATATACAATTCTCTGCCTCTTTCTTTCCTAAACTATAGCTATAGCTATGACGCGTCGCCAGCCTCAAGATTTCGAGAGAATCATATATGCTTTAGCGGCTTGGCTCGTTTATTAGATCTCGCGTGTCTCGTACTATTTCGATTTTACAATAAAAACGTAAAAATTAGTAATTAGATAAATATTGTAATTTCATTGAAATTTATTTTGCACATAAAAATTGAACTAATGCACATAAAAGATAAACTAATTAAAAAAATAAAGAATAGAAAGAGCATAAATAATAAAAATCTACTCTTGGCTTTTTTATATATGTAAATAAAGAGAAAGTAAGAGAGAGCGAGAGAGGAAGAGGAGACAGTGAGAGAGAGAGAGAGAGAGAGAGAGAGAATAATTTTAAATTTATTTATTTAATAATATTTAATAGAAATCTTATATAAAATTAGGAAATTACGATAAATAATAGTTTTTTATTATTAATGGGCCGAAAGAGCCTCTTCTTCCTCTTCTAAAATTTTGGCCTCGACCTCGGCCTCCGCCTCCGCCTCTATTAAAACAAAGTGCACGGGCACCACCCCTCTGCCGATACCATCGGGCCCGCGCACGTCCGCGACCACGGCCTCTATGATTATCTAAATTATTTAATTTATATTAATAAATAATATTAAATTTACTATATATATATACATATATATATACAGGGTGTCCGGTATCAAACGGACCAACGCTCGTGAGCGGGTAGAGCGCAGTAAACTGAAAAGAAAAGTCCTGTACCATTTTGTTAAATTTGCAATAGTTATTGCGTTATTAATTAAAATATCTGAGCTAATGAGCGCGTGGGAAACGGTAGGTCGGAATCGGTAGACATGTAAGGTATGGCTTATTTGTTTATATCTCTTAGCAACAAATATCACGCGTCGCTTGTCGCTCGCTGCGTGACTCCACCTCTCGCTTAGATGATGCTTCCGTTGTTAAGAGACGTAAAAAAGTAAGCCATCGTACATACCTACCGATTCCGGCCTACCGCATTCCACGCGCTCATTAGCTCAGATATTTTAATTAATAACGCAATAACTATTGCGAATTTAGCAAAATAGTGAAGAACTTTTCTTTTCAGTTTACTGCGCTCTACCCGCTCACGAGCGTTGGTCCGTTTGATACCGGACACCCTGTATATATATTGCAACGTAATTTTCCTCGGTATCTCGGAAAAGCACGCGCAACTTCGTCGTGCTCGGTATTAATCATTCGCGGACGAACTTCGATACTTACGGTATTTGGGCGCCAGGTACGGTCAGGCCGCACCGCTTATCGTTATCTCCTTAATCGATAAATCACACGACGGCTCAATTGCGGTAGCTCGGTATCATGATTTTTGGTAGAGTGGCGTGGTTCTTTTTCGCGAGGGGAAGGAGGCCCGAAATCCCGGAGAGAGAGAGAGGACTAATTACACAGACAACAACGTCACATATAAAATAATATAGACTGTATTTCCCACGATCTTTACAGGGGACTGGTTACTATCGTTAACTTAACAGGAGATCGTCACTTCTTCTCGAACTACATAATCTGTTCGGCTTCAACCGTTTATCTCGGTAGCATTTCGACGACAATTCTCTCGGATCTTTTATTACAATAACTTTAAATCAATGGCTTAAACCAGAATAATGTAATAACTAATGACTCTATACAATATTACTAGACGTGAATTTGACGTAGATACAAGGACTGTCGACTCGGTACGGCGCCCCTCGAAGGCGAAGAAGGCTAATGAATAAAGTAATTATTAACGCGGATCTCAACGCGGGCCCCGTGCTTTCTACACAACAATTATCTCGGTAACATAACGAATTTAATAATGGCAAAAGAACCTATCGGCTCGGTAACGCGATTCAGATAACTTTACTATTGCACGGGTCCCTGCCGAGTCCGCGCTTACCGGGAAGTCGAAGTGGTGGCCTTACAATTTCCTCGTCGTCGGTCGATGCTCCTCGATCCGTCGGGGTCGCCGTCACGTCGAGCAGTGATTTTCGATGGGCCGGCGGCACGCCGGTAGCCGCACGCGGTGGCGCTGCGCGCGCCGTTCAGGGCCGAAAATCGATTTTTGCTTCGATCGAGATTCCTATCTCCGGTCGCGGGCTCTCTTACGCCGTTGTACATAATTTTGTTTTCTTCCTTGCTCTCGGGAGTCCTGCCGTCGCAGCGTTATGTTGGCGGCTCCGAACGCATCTCGGACGGCCCTCGTAATTAATTAAAGCTGGCCTTTCTCCAATGCAGGGATCCTCGCGGGGTGATCAGTCCCGTGCTCCCTCTTTCCTCTCGGGATGCTGTGTCGGGCCCCTCGGAGTTAACTATCCTCGTCTCGGGATGTAGGCGCCTGCTTCTCCTCCTCGTGCTGACTGCGATTCGTAGGCTCTCCGAGGCTGTAAAGAAATGACTCGGCAGTAACAGTCCTTATGCGACTCGGTATAATTCGGAATAGAACGACATCGGTCGCCTACCTGGCCCTTCGCGCGATTCCGCTCCGTGCGCACCGCTCTCGACCCCACTGCTCTCCTCACCCGGATTCGCTTCCTCAGGATTTCTTCTTCCTATAACAATTACGCTCCGGGGCCACTACCTCAACTCCCGATACTCCATCCGGAAAAGAGCGACGCGGCGTAAAGTTCGCCGCTCGCTCACAAAATCTCTTAAATTATTACGCCCTTTTTGGCCGTTCCCGGTCGGGCGCGTCCGCCCTTGTGACGGGTGCGAAACGCCACGTCACAACTCCCCCCTTCCTGGGGAGGACCGAGAAGGTCTTGAACATCGACCGTCGTCGATGACCACCAATTCGACAACTCTCCATTCTACGAAAATCCGAAACCATAATTCTCCTCTGCCAACTCGCCCGCGAGGTCCCGAGCCCCGTCGACATTACGATACTCCCTTGAGTAGAGCCATCATAGAACCGGTCTCAATCAACTGACGATCTCCGGGGAGGTTTTAGAGTTTCGAGAGGGAAAGATACGAACTCAGAGGTTATATTTAAAAAAAAAAGAATACATTTATTAAACGCACGCGACCTTGTCGCTGAACACTCTGAGATATCACAGGGTTAGTTTTTCAACGCTTGTACTCTCCTCTCGGTAGCTCCCGAGAGGGGTTTCCCTAAACCTAATGTCGGCCTTTGTGGCTCCGCATCGAGAGGAAAAAAAAACAAATGGACGGTAGACGGAACCGACACAACAAAATCACAGACGCAAAAAAAACAAAACCACAAAAAAAAAATCTCGGTATCTCAGGGTGTCTGTACCTGGCCTACCCTTGTTTGTTCCAAAGAGGGAAGCAAAAAAAAAATAATATAAAAATAAAATAATAAAAAAAAAGAAAAGAAAAGGAATAAAAAAAACGACTATAATCTCGTCGCGAAAGCCTATCGTGGGTCGCCGTTCTACGGCCCGGAGAGATATGGTGCGTGGCGCGTCTCCCGGCGTCGACCGTTCCGCTCCGGGCAGGAACTTCTTCCAGGGCCCCGTTCGTCCTGTGATGGGGCCTCCGGGTCGTAATGAGGCCCGCATCGGGGACAGGTTCTCACTGTTGTCCCCTCTCGTCCGCACCCATAACAGAAATCCCGTCGCCGCGGGAGAGGACAGGTTGTATAACGGTGCCGCCCGCCACAATTCCAGCAGCCGAGCGGAAGCCTCTCCATCACGGGTTCGGTGCCCCGTTGTCTCGGCTGCCGGGGGTCCACTCTCCGGGAGTCCGTCGATCCGGCTCTATCCGGCAGGTACAGGGAGGTAGCCCGGTCCACTCTCCTTCTCTGCGGGCGCGGTGATGAGGCCCGGTCGATCGTCCGTCTCGGCGGATACGGGGAAGAGGCTCGGTCTGTCGCTCTTCTCTTCTCGCGATCTCGGTATCTGGACCCATTGGGGCCTCTCTCTCCGGAGGCCCGATCGGCTTGAGTGGCCCGATCGGCTTGAGTGGCCCGATCGGTCACGGCCTCCACTATCCGCACGTTCTGGCCCACGTGACGCACGGGGAGGCGCACGTAGATCTGTCCGTGAGCCTGCGACATTTCTGTCTGCGTCTCACGTTCCCTGGTCTCCGGGAATTCGCGGACCACGGCCCCTCTTGTCATCGTGGTCAGGCCCCGGACTGTCTCCTGTATGTTCTCGACCTCGGCCCAGAACTCGGGGTAGCTTTCCTCCAAGTACTCTAGTACGGGAGCATACTGCCTTAGAAACAGGCGCCATATCTCCCTGGCCGCTTCCATCGTCTCGGTATTCTAGTCGGGGTCAGGGATATGGTACGGTTTTAAATCTTTGATGTGAACTTTGCCCACGACCGATCCGTCTAGGCGGGTCAACTCGTAGACAACAGGGGACAGCTTTAAACCAATTCGGAAGGGACCTTCAAATTTTGGTGCCAGTTTTGCTGCGAAGTTTTGCGCGGCGGAGGATAGAACATGTCGCCTCCTCAAAACCAGCTCGCCCGTACGGAAAACGCGAGGTCGACGCCGTAGGTTATAATGCGCCGCTTGCCTCTCGTAGGCCCCCTCAAGATTCTCAATGACCCATTCTTGCACTATTTTTAACCGCTGCATTCTATCCGACCAAACCGTAGGATCTGCTGCTTCTACCTGAGTCATATCGTTACCTCGGTCTCGCAGTCTATCTCTCGGTACTAATTCGCGGCCTAAATTCAAAAACGCGGGAGAAGTTCCTATCGAGGAATGCACAGCGGTGTTATACGCGAATCTAAAATCGGTAATATTCCTGTCCCATTCCCTGTGGTCTCTGTCAATAAATGCTACAATCATCGTTTTCAGAACACGATTCACTCTCTCGACTGGATTCGCCTGAGGGTGATATGGGGGAACGGTGGTGTGAGTTATTCCGTTCTCGTCGCTAAATTCTTTAATTACGCGATTCACGAACTCGGTACCGTTATCTGTAAGTAGAAACTTCGGAGTGCCCCAGCGCGAAATAATTAAATCTTCGAGAGCTTCCCGAATTTTCGGACCGGTCGCCGATCTTAGCGTTTTGCACTCGATCCATTTTGTAAAGAGATCTTGAATGACTAGGAGATACTGGAAGCCAGATTTACTGCGCGGCAAGGGACCCATAATATCTGCCGCGACTATCGTCCATGGAGCCTCCGCTATTCGCCTCCCCATTAATCCTGCAGGGTTAGCTTGTTCTACTTTCGTCAACTGACATGTACCGCATTTCTTTACGTGACTAACTACGTTTCGGAACATTCGCGGCCAATAATATGATACCGCTAGGCGCTGATATGTCTTCTCGATACCGAGGTGTCCGGATTGAGGAACGTCGTGTGCTTCGCGTAGCGCTTCTTTACGCAATTCGCTCGGTAATACCAATTTCCATCTATCGAGATCCTCAACGATATCCGATATAACTGGCTTAGGCCTCAAAAAATATAACCTCTCGTCCATCACCCGCCACTGATTATAGCGATCGGGCTCACTCGCGACTTGTTCGAATCGACGCTTATACCACTCATCGGTGCTCTCGGTATCCGGAATATCTAATATTTCTGCCGCTACGCTCACGGTCGCGTTGATTTCAACTTCCCCCTCGTAACTTCTCGACAAAGCGTCCGGCACGTGGTGCAGGGCTCCTTTTCTGTGTATAATCTCGTAGTCGTACTCTAATAACTCGAGGGCCCACCTGGCGAGTCTGCCTGTGGGATTCCTCAAGTTATGGAGCCATCTCAGACTACTGTGATCTGTAATCACCGTGAATTTATAGCCTTCTAAGTACGGCCTGAACTTCTTTATGGCCCACACCACGGCCAGGCACTCCTGCTCGGTAACCGAATATTTTCGTTTGGGGTCTGCCAGAGCGCGACTCGCGAACGCGATCACTCTCTCCCCCTCCTCAAAATTTTGCGTCAAGACGGCACCTACTCCTACCGAGCTAGCGTCTGTCTGGAGTACGAACGGTCTTTCGAAATCTGGGCACGCTAAAACCGGAGCTGTGGTGAGATGTTCTTTAATTGTCTGTACTGCGCTAGATTGTTCCTCTCCCCATTCCCATCGCTTATTTTTCTTAAGTAATCGCGTCAGGGGCTCGGTAATTGTGGCCAAGTGTGGTATAAACCGTCTATACCATGAGGCCATGCCTAAAAAACGTCTAAGTTGCTTAATGTTTCTCAGTATCGGAAATTCCATAATCGGTAGCGTTTTGTCGAGATCTACGGTAAGTCCTTCCTTCTGGACTATAAATCCGAGATATTTCACGTACGACTTGCAGAATTCACACTTTTCCGGATTTATTGTTAATCCTGCCGACGATATTTTGGCAAGAATTTTTTTAAGCCATACTACATGTTCCTCAAAGGTGGGTGTCGCGATAATTATATCGTCTAAGTAGGCGAATGCGAAAGGCTCCATTTCCGGTCCGATTAATTTATCTAAAAGCCGCTGAAAAGTGGCCGGAGCTCCTGTAAGACCATACGGCATTCTCGTAAAATGGTAAAGTCCCTTGCCAGGCACACTAAATGCGGTAATTTCGCGGCTATCTTTTGCTAGTGGGATCTGAAAATAGGCCTGGCTGAGGTCGAGGGTGGAAATATACTGCGCGGCTCGCAATTTGTCTAAGATCGCGCTCATATTCGGGAGAGGGTAAGCGTCCTTCTTCGATACTTCATTTACCTTCCGAAAATCTAAACAGAATCTATACTTCCCGTTTGGCTTCTTCACCATTACTACGGGATTTGACCATTCGCTAAACGAGGGCTCGATTATACCGCCCTTCAACATTTTGTCAACTTCCTCGCGCACGGCTTCCTGAATTTTTGGTGAGACTACATAACAACGCTGTTTGATCGGTTTTTGTGACCCGACGTCGATCTGATGTTCGGTCAGGGAAGTAACTCCCGGGTTCTCGCTCGGTATCTCGACCGCGTCTCTCAAAACTGTCTCTAATTCCGCGCTCTGTGAGGAGGTAAGTTCGGGTAGTCCGCTACACGCCCTCTCGGTATGCTCGGTATTGCCAAAGTGGTATCTAACTGCTGGTTGTCGCGAGAAAAACCATTCCGACTTTGCCAGGTCTAATCCTATCCCGAATTTACACAAAAAATCCATCCCTACGATACATGAAACCGCTAGGTCTGGTAGTAAACCTACGAAAAGTGAATGCTCCACGTCTCTCAATCGGAGAGGTACCTCGCTTACCTTATCTATTCGCGCGATTTGGCCGTTGGCCGTTCTAATCTTACCGCCTCGGTATCTCGATATCGGTAATTTCAGCGAATTTATTATCGCTATTCCTTCGCGCCCCACGAGAGTTCTGCTTGAGCCCGAGTCTACTAATGCCGTCAGGGGTTTTCCCATTATATAGATCACAAAATACTGTAGCGGAGGGAACTCGGTATCGTCTAATGTCACATACGACTGAATGCCTATGATATCCGTATTTCCGTAATTTTCTAACGTGTTTCCGCGGGTCTGTCCTTCTGGAGCCGTTAGGACCCGATCTACCGACTCTCGTTTCCGTTTCCCTGACAGTTCGGACACGTACGCGTGGTGTGTTGCTTCTTACCACACCGATAACAGTGTAGGTTACGCGCCTGTGTGCAATCTTGCGATCGGTGACCCTTCCCGTCGCAATTCCAGTATCTCATCTCCGCCGTCCGGGTATTATTTGCTGCTGAGGTAGAGGGCTTCGGATCCGAATTCGCTTTATCTATCGCGTTCACGGAGGCCTTTCTCGACTCGGTAGTCGCGTTCTTTTTTCCTCTCGGCTTGGTCGCGGATATCCCGGCCGCTGCCATCGGTTTCGAGTGTTTTGGTTGTCGTGGCGTAGCCCGATAAGCGAGTTCCGGGAAGATAGATCGCGTCTGATTCGGCTGTCGATCGGGCTCGTAACACTCTTCGACTTGTGAAGCTAATGTTTCCAATGATCTAAAATCGTAGACCTCCTTCCGGCGTACGGCGATTCGTAACCTCGGTAACATGTTACGATGGGCGTAATTTAACTGTTCGCTTAACTGCCAGGGGGGATCTAATCGCTCTAATAATGCCTGCATACAGGTGATATAATCGACTACGGGCTCATCTTCCCCTTGCCTGCGCCTCATGATTTCGTCCCGCAACGTAAACTGGAAGTTCGGGCAACCGAATCGGGAACGCCATGCAGCCTCGAACTGTCCCCAAGTACGCCAGAGGTGTTTATTTAAACGAAACCAGTGTGCCGCGGTACCCGATAGAAAAAATGGCAAGCACTTAAAAATGTCTTCGTCCTCTAAGAGGATGAGTTGCCGACCTTGTTCAATACGAATAAGAAAGGCTTCCGCTTCCCCGTCCCGCGCTCCGGAAAAATTTAAGTTCCATTTACGCATTATGTTGTATGCGTCCATGGCGTACGGCGTTCGCGCGCGAGGGGTACGCTGATCGGGAACTCTACGCGTCTCGGTAAGCAGCTCGGTAACTCCACGAGTCTCGTGACGCGGTTCTAAGACTCCAAGTGTCTCGGGGGGTACCACCGGCGGGGTCGGGGGGTGCACTCTAATCATGGGCTTTGAGGGCCCTGGTTTCGGTTCTCCCTCTATCGCGCCCTCCAACTCTTCCGATTCCTCCTCATCTGACGCGTCGGACATCTCGGGAGTAGGGATATGCTCTTTACCCGCCAGTTGAGCGGCCTCATATCGAAGCAATCTTGTACGAAGGGTAGGGAGAATTCCCTTTTCGGATAACCCGCGATCCTCGAGAGCTCCCCTTACCTCCTCCAACGATAGGTCGCGAATCCACTTAAAATGTTCTTTAACCGACATAATTACTCGGTATCGCCACCCACGCAAGCGAACGGAAATTCTTAATGCGCGAAAGGACGCGTTTCTCTGCCCGATTCAACAACCGGAATCGTTCTCGGTATCCTCACGTGAACGGTACTCACCGTTTTCCCCGAACAATACTATCGCAACCGCACGATCCTCAGCCAAGCCTTTCCTACAGTCTGTGTCGGAATGTCGAAGTTCCGTCGTCAATCTCACGTAACGCGACTCGAAAAGGCGAAAGAACGGTACTCAAGTTCCCTAAATCACTAGTTCGATATATCGATCGTCTCCGTGCTTACGATCATTCCATTCAAGACGCGCTTCAATACTTCCTACTCGCTATGTGGTTCTATCTTTCTGATCCGTACCAAATTCCGATCAAAAGTATGTTTTATAAATTCAACTAACTACTATTATCGAAGAAAGAAACTAATTCTGAATAAAGCAAAACGAAAAGGATAGAAAGAAAGAATAGAAGAAAAGCGAAAGAGAAAAAAAATATGTTTAAATTCGTAATGACTGTATTCGAGAAAAAAAAATATTATTAGGATTATTTAACTTAATAGTACGGTAAAGCGCGAAGAAAGAGAACATAAACACGGAAAGTCTAAATCGTATTTAACACCTCGATACTGAAACTCGAAAAGTTACGAAAATATCGAAATTTCACAATATTTACATCTGTCTATTAAGATAAGGGGGGGGGGCGAAAATTTTCAATGAAATGAGATCCACTGGTATCTAATATGTATCTGTACAATAATAATATTAGCTCTCGTGTTGTCTCGTTATTCACGAGGCTTTCAATATCTTGAGACCAAAAGAGTTATTTTCAATAACTCACTTAACATCGATAAATTCCTACTTCGAGACAAGAACACTCAGTATTACGGTCACTCGGTATTCAACACGCGTAAATAAATCATAATATATACCGAGAGACATACAAAGGATAAGAAGACGCGTGATCGCGGCGGAATGTAACCCGATACGTGACTTTGTTTACCTCGCCGCGCGCTCTGTAACAATAGAATAGACGCCGGCGATCGCTCACCGCCGCGCGATAATCATATGCACACTAATACTTTATTTTTGCGATGGCACTCAAAATTCGAGATCCCTTCGTCTCGGTATTAAATAATTTGTTACCGAGAGGAATCTCTGGGGGTACCTCATCATAATAACACATATAAATATATACATAATGTGGACAAAATAGCGGTAACACATATACATACATAAAATCGTCGACAAAAGAATCCTATACCCACGTGAAATTCCACGAGGGCCTCTCTGTGAGCTCACTCAACAGTGATATGACAAAGGTCGAGACTCATACAAAAAGAAAAAAAAAGAAAATATATATCTTAATCTACTCTCTCTCCGTTACTCGAAACGACACATTCCCCTTTATTCTGACACAATTAATTAATTTTTCTGCGTGGCCCCACGTTGGGCGCCAAATTTGCAACGTAATTTTTCTCGGTATCTCGGAAAAGCACGCGCAACTTCGTCGTGCTCGGTATTAATCATTCGCGGACGAACTTCGATACTTACGGTATTTGGGCGCCAGGTACGGTCAGGCCGCACCGCTTATCGTTATCTCCTTAATCGATAAATCACACGACGGCTCAACCGCGGTAGCTCGGTATCATGATTTTTGGTAGAGTGGCGTGGTTCTTTTTTGCGAGGGGAAGGAGGCCCGAAATCCCGGAGAGAGAGAGAGGACTAATTACACAGACAACAACGTCACATATAAAATAATATAGACTGTATTTCCCACGATCTTTACAGGGGACTGGTTACTATCGTTAACTTAACAGGAGATCGTCACTTCTTCTCGAACTACATAATCTGTTCGGCTTCAACCGTTTATCTCGGTAGCATTTCGACGACAATTCTCTCGGATCTTTTATTACAATAACTTTAAATCAATGGCTTAAACCAGAATAATGTAATAACTAATGACTCTATACAATATTACTAGACGTGAATTTGACGTAGATACAAGGACTGTCGACTCGGTACGGCGCCCCTCGAAGGCGAAGAAGGCTAATGAATAAAGTAATTATTAACGCGGATCTCAACGCGGGCCCCGTGCTTTCTACACAACAATTATCTCGGTAACATAACGAATTTAATAATGGCAAAAGAACCTATCGGCTCGGTAACGCGATTCAGATAACTTTACTATTGCACGGGTCCCTGCCGAGTCCGCGCTTACCGGGAAGTCGAAGTGGTGGCCTTACAATTTCCTCGTCGTCGGTCGATGCTCCTCGATCCGTCGGGGTCGCCGTCACGTCGAGCAGTGATTTTCGATGGGCCGGCGGCACGCCGGTAGCCGCACGCGGTGGCGCTGCGCGCGCCGTTCAGGGCCGAAAATCGATTTTTGCTTCGATCGAGATTCCTATCTCCGGTCGCGGGCTCTCTTACGCCGTTGTACATAATTTTGTTTTCTTCCTTGCTCTCGGGAGTCCTGCCGTCGCAGCGTTATGTTGGCGGCTCCGAACGCATCTCGGACGGCCCTCGTAATTAATTAAAGCTGGCCTTTCTCCAATGCAGGGATCTTCGCGGGGTGATCAGTCCCGTGTGCTCCCTCTTTCCTCTCGGGATGCTGTGTCGGGCCCCTCGGAGTTAACTATCCTCGTCTCGGGATGTAGGCGCCTGCTTCTCCTCCTCGTGCTGACTGCGATTCGTAGGCTCTCCGAGGCTGTAAAGAAATGACTCGGCAGTAACAGTCCTTATGCGACTCGGTATAATTCGGAATAGAACGACATCGGTCGCCTACCTGGCCCTTCGCGCGATTCCGCTCCGTGCGCACCGCTCTCGACCCCACTGCTCTCCTCACCCGGATTCGCTTCCTCAGGATTTCTTCTTCCTATAACAATTACGCTCCGGGGCCACCACCTCAACTCCCAATACTCCATCCGGAAAAGAGCGAGGCGGCGTAAAGTTCGCCGCTCGCTCACAAAATCTCTTAAATTATTACGCCCTTTTTGGCCGTTCCCGGTCGGGCGCGTCCGCCCTTGTGACGGGTGCGAAACGCCACGTCACAATATATATATATATATAGTAAATTTAATATTATTTATTAATATAAATTAAATAATTTAGATGATCATAGAGGCTGTGGTCGCGGACGTGCGCGGGCCCGATGGTATCGGCAGAGGGGTGTTGCCCGTGCACTTTGTTTTAATAGAGGCAGAGGCGGAGGCCGAGGTCGAGGCCAAAATTTTAGAAGAGGAGGAAGAAGAGGCTCTTTCGGCCCATTAATAATAAAAAACTATTATTTATTGTAATTTCCTAATTTTATATAAGTTTTCTATTAAATATTATAAAATAAATAAATTTAAAATTATTCTCTCTCTCTCTCTCCCTCCCTCTTTCCCTCTCCCTCTCTCCCTCTCTCTCTCTTTCTTTCCCTCTCTCCCTCTCCCTCTCTTTCTTTCCCTCTCTCCTTCTCCCTTTCTCCCTCTCCCTCTCCCTCCCTCCCTCTTCGTCTCCCTCTCTCTCTCCCTCTCCCTCCCTCCCTCTCTTCCCCTCCCTCCCTCTCTTCCCCTCCCTCCCCTCTTCCCCTCCCTCCCAACCCCTCTTTCCCCCTCCCCCTCCCTCTCCCCTCTCTCCCTTTCCCTTCCTCTTCCTCCCCTCCCTCCCTCCCTCTTTCTCTCTCACTGTCTCCTCTTCCTCTCTTGCTCTCTCTTACTTTCTCTTTATTTACATATATAAAAAAGCCAAGAGTAGATTTTTATTATTTATGCTCTTTCTATTCTTTATTTTTTTAATTAGTTTATCTTTTATGTGCATTAGTTCAATTTTTATGTGCAAAATAAATTTCAATGAAATTACAATATTTATCTAATTACTAATTTTTACGTTTTTATTGTAAAATCGAAATAGTACGAGACACGCGAGATCTAATAAACAAGCCAAGCCGCTAAAGCATATATGATTCTCTCGAAATCTTGAGGCTGGCGACGCGTCATAGCTATAGCTATAGTGTAGGAAAGAAAGAGGCAGAGAATTGTATATCTGTTCTCTTCTACTGCCCGAAGCTGGCCGAACGCCGAACGCACACGTACACGGCTCCTTCCTTGTGTGCGCTCCTAGCCCCTCCACGCTGTATGGCTGCAGTGTCTCGAAACTGGCATCACTGCTCGACAGCAGTGTGGCGAAAAACGTCTCGATTTCGAAAAAACTGTGGTAAATGTTCCAAGCGCGAGTGGTACTGCGAAAGTGCGGGCGAGTGATTTCGGACACGCACTTTTATCTATCCGACCTTCTAGAAGATTCTCGACAATCATAAATCACTTTGGAGTGATAACAAAGACGACTGTGAATCTTCTAGAAAGTCGGACAAGGATGTTTATATTTTTATTTGTTAGCCGGTTGCCCGTTGAAAATTCGGATCACCGGCTACTTTCGAGATTCGATATGCGCGAATCGAGACAATTTGCGCGACGCGCGCAGCGACGGTCAAAGTGAGCTGCGCGCAGCAACGATAAGCGCGAGATGCGCGCAGCGCGAGTCCGCAGCTTATCGCGCGGATTACGAATCGCGGAACCGCGGTTTTTAGTCGTAAACGGTAATAATTAAGTTCATTATTAGACACATACATATATACAAGCAGGGGGTAACCTGCAGTTATCTCCTCGTTGGTTAAGTTCATTTTTGAACATTTCCCGCCCGCCTCGTTGAACGGCGATCGACGATTAATCCGCATGACCGACGGGGATTGCGCGAGTGCCGCGATAGACCGGATTGACGGCTTCGTTTCATTCTGGAGTCTGGCGACACGTGACTGTCGACCACGTGTTTATCCCGCGTGTGAAATTGACAGGTTGACGATCGGATGGATTCGCGCGTGTTGTGTGATGTGACCCGTGCTGGCAAGCGAGGAAGGAAGCCGAATCCGTCGAGCGGGGGATTTACGCGGTCACCGCAGCAAAGGCAAGTATAATTCTCCTTTAATAAACAATATTACAGACAATTATTTACAGTGTACGCGCGAGAGAGGTTACGTCGCGCAGTGACAGCCTCTCCGCTTTATGCGTGCTCGTGAGCTTCTAGGTCGGCGACGTCCGCCGTCGGTAGCGGCACGACCTTCACTACGGGCCTGGTGAGTTCCCCGTTGGAGGTCCGCACGTCGACAACGCGCACCTGTCCGTCCTCGCCGGGATGAAGCCGCATTATGCGGGCAAGGGGCCAGCGGCATGGTGGGGTCGTCTCAGCCTTGAAGAGGCACAGCTGTCCTTCCTGCAGATTTCTGGGCGCGGTCCACCACTTGGGCCGAGGAGTCAGGCCCTGAAGGTATTCGCGTGACCAGCGCTGCCATAGGTGGTTGCGCATCTGCTGCAGCAGGCGCCAGCGGCTCAACCGGTTCACCGGGATGTCGAACAGCGACGGCTCCGGGATGGCATTGAGCTTGGCCCCGATCAGGAAGTGACCGGGGGTTAACGCGTCGAGGTCCTCCGGGTCGTCCGTCAGGGCCTGCAGGGGGTGTGAATTCAGGCAGGCCTCGACCTCGGCGAGGAAGGTCGCTATCTCCTCGAAGGTGAGTTTCATTTCTTTTATGACCCTCCGAAGGTGGTGTTTCAATGCCTTCACGGCCGCTTCCCAAAGCCCTCCGAACTGAGGGGCGGCCAGGGGGTTGAAATGCCACCGGATGCCGTCGTCCGCAAGTCGCCCGATGATCCGTTGTGTGTCGTTTCTGACCTCTCGAAACAGGGCCTTCAGCTGACTGTCGGCCCCCACAAAATTGGTGCCGCAGTCACTATAGATCGCCTGGTACACTCCCCGTCGGGCGACGGAGCGACGAAAGGCGGCGAGGAAGACGACACACCTCACGACCTCCAGATGAACGGCTCGAGAACTGAAACATACAAACACTGACACGAACGCTTTGTAAGCCTTGTGACCACGGCCCTTGGATGTCCGCAGCCAAATCGGATCGGCAAAGTCCACCCCGGTGTGCTGGAACGGACGACTTGGAGTGACCCGAGCACGCGGCAGGCTCCCCATCAAGGGCTGCGGTGTGGCCGCCCGCCATCGGACACATTGAAGGCACCGGTGTATCCAGCGGCGTACCAGCTGACGGCCTCGGGGATCCAATATCGCTGTCGGACTGCCACCAGGGTGGCTTGGGAACCTCCGTGATGTGTGCGCCGGTGTGCAGCGTCGATGACGAGGTAAGTGAGGTGCGACTTCGACGGCAATATAATCGAATAACGCTGGTCGTAATCTAATAGGGCATGTTTAATGCGTCCACCTACTCGCAGGATTCCTTCGGGGTCGACTTCCGGAGTGAGCTTGCGGAGAGTGCTTCACCCGGACACCGGCCGTCCAGCGCGGATGTCCTCTAATTCAGCATGAAAGGTCACAGTTTGAGCAACCCGGATCCATCGAGTGAGGGCAGAGTCCAGCTCTTCTGGACCAAGAGGCCTTGGTTATGTAGGCGCGGCCTCCACGCAATCGTTGAGGTTGGCACAGTGTCTTCTTTAGCGCCAAATCCACGCTGAAACGCGGAGCAGTCGGCGGAGCGACGAGAAGCAGGTGAGCTCCTCCGGTTCCCGCGTGCCGCAGGAAGTGAGGCACTTGGCGGCTCGTCGCTCCGGCAGGTCAGTGCTGGCCGGTAGACTGGGATCCGTCGGCCACGAAGCAGGGCCCTCCGCGAGAAAATTGGGTCCGCGCCACCAGAGAGGATGTTCCAGCAACTCTCGCGGGGATACTCCTCGCGAAGCACAATCCGCTGGGTTGATCCGCCCTGTGACATGCCGCCATTTTGCATCCCGGTTAAATCGCTGGATCTCCGCGACGCGGTTCGCCACAAAGGTCGTCCATTTCGCTGGGTGTCCTCGAATCCAGCTCAGCGCTACCGTGGCGTCCGTCCAGAGGTATATCGGCGACGTCTCCAGGCTCAGGGTAGCGCACACATGTTCCGCCAACTTTGCGAGCAATGACGCCGCGCAGAGCTCTAGCCGAGGAAGCGAGACTCTCTTCAGCGGGGCGACTCTCGTTTTCGCCATCACCAGCGAAATGTGCGGCCGCCCGTCCTTAATCACGCGAAGGTAAACGACGGCGGCGTAGGCTTACTCGGAAGCATCCGAAAACCCGTGGACTTCGCCGAGGCTTGCAGGATTGCCGCGGAACCAGCGTGGTATCCGAATCCGCTCCACCAGGGGAAGCTCCTCCTTCAGAGTCGTCCATGTTGTCGCCTCCTCGACGGCCAACGGGGCGTCCCATTCAAGCCGCTGCAACCAGGCGGCTTGGATTATGAGTTTAGCCCTGATAATAATAGGCGCCAACCAGCCCAGTGGGTCAAATAGACGGGCCGTCTGGGAAAGAATCGTGCGCTTCGTGGGAGGGACACCCGTCGACCTCCGCACCGTTAGCGCGAAGTCATCGGTCGCCGGACTCCAGCGTAGGCCCAGCACCGAGTGATCGGCGGACGGCAGTAAAGCGTCTGCGGAAAGCTGCAGCCGGTGCTCGAGGGGGATGCCACCCAGAAGAGCGACGTGGTTCGCGGCCCACTTCTTCAACGGGAAGCCGCCCGCCATGCAGAGGGACGATACCTGTTCCCGCAATTGACAGCCTACCTCCAGGGTGGACGCACTGGTGAGTACGTCGTCCATATATATGTCGCGACGAAGTGTCTCGGCTCCCAGCGGAAATCTGCTCTCCTCGTCGTTGGCGAGCTGTCGCAATACGCGTATCGCGAGGTATGGCGCGCACGTCAGTCCGTACGTCACGGTATTCAATTGGAATTCATTTTCTTCTGTCTTCCTCCACAGAATCCGCTGCAAGTCCCGGTCTTTAGGGTGTACCATTACCTGACGGTACATTTTCTCGACGTCAGCGACGAAGACGAACCGATGTCGCCGCCAACGCATCATAACGTCAGCCAGGACCGGCAGCAAATTGGGCCCGGTATGCAGGGCGTCGTTCAACGAGGTGCGGGCCGCGGTGCGGGAGGAGCCGTTAAACATCACGCGAATTTTGGCGTCGGCGCCAATGCCTTTTAACACCCCGTGGTGCGGCAAGTAACAGACGGGACCGCTGGAAGCGAGTTTCTCTGGAACGCGCGACATGTGGCCGCGAGCGAGGTAATCGTCCATGAAGACAGAGTACTTGTCGCGAAAGTCGACGTCGCGCTCGAATCGTCGCGCCATAACTTCGAGCATTCGGGCCGCCGCGCGATGCGTGAAGCTAAGGTTTAGCAGCTCGGACCGAACCGGCAGATGGACTTGGTAACGGCCGTCAGGAAGTCGACTATGAGTCCGGAAAAAGTGGTCCTCGCACTCCTGCTCACTGGTAGAAAGCGGCATGGCGACGTTCGGGGGCTCCTCTCATTCCCAGAAGCGGCATATGGCGGTCTTCCACGGGGGTGCACTGCGACGACGTTACCACTGATGCAGCATGGCTGGCTCTCACGGCGCCCAGCAAGATCCAACCCAGCCGCGTGTTCTGCGCGATCGGCTCCAGGAGTCCTCCACGGCGAAGATCCGGCAACACGACGCTGGCGTATGCCTCCGCTCCAAGTAAAAGTTCGATCGGATCCTGGCTGAGGAACTCGGGATCCGCGAGTTCGAGGCTTTGTACGTGCGGCCGTGAGTCAGCTTTACCCTCCGCGCGTCCGCTGTACACCGACAGCCGCGGAAGCACCAACGAGGACACCGACAGCGCGAATTGACCGGAGCGGGCGGAGATTGTGAGCACGACTCTTCCCCTCGAGAAGCCCGCCTAGACGCCCCCCACATCGAAGATGGTAACCGAAGTCGATGTACGCGGCAGCCGAAGCCGCTGAGCGAGGGACTCCGCGATGAGAGACGTTTTCGACCCCGGATTGAACAGGGCGCGGACAGAATGACGAGCATCGGAGCGGTCCATCACCAAGACGCGCGTGGTCGCGAGCAGAACCGACGCACATTCCGCGGGCGGTCGCTTTGCCACATGCATCATCGGAGCCGCGCTAGGTCCGGCGGCGGGCAATGCTATGGCCGTCGCCGCCGAGAACGCCTTATGCAAAGTCGTGTGATGGCGACTCGAGCACTTGCAACAAATTTTATTGGAAGCGCACTCACCGACCATGTGTCGTCCTAAGCAGTTCCAGCAGCGCTGGTGTGTATTTACAACTTCCCGTCGCTCCTGTGCTGACTTCTTCCTGTATTGTTCGCAGAAGGCCATGAAGTGCTCCTTCTTGCAAAGCGGGCAGCTGCGACTGGAATCCGCACCTCGGTTCTTGGCGTGATTGTCCCGGACGCTGCGGCTGGACTTCTCTGAGGACTTCCCGGATGCCTTTCCGGTGACGGCTCGAAGCACCTCTTGAGTCATCAACTGCTCCTGCAGGAATTCACGGAGAGCTTCATATGACAGCGGCTCTGAAGACTTGCCGAGCGAGTTCTCCCACTCGCGGCGGGTCTTGGCGTCGAGGAGCTCGACCACAAGATGGACGAAGAGATCCGTCCCGTCCGAGATCGGTCGATCGATTCCTTCCAGCGCGCCGACGGTAGAGACCACGCCGTGGAATATGCGACGGAGATCAGCGACGGAGTCCGCCTTCATCCGAGGAATCGAGGTAAAGGCCGCCAGGTAAGATCTTACCAGGAGTCTCTTGTTTTCCAAATGTTCTCGAAGGGTGGTCCATGCGCGCTCGAAATTGTCTTCCGTAGAGGGCAGGTTCCGTATCAGCTGTTCGGCATCTCCTTTCACACTCGTCTTTAAGTAGTGCATTTTCTCGACTTTCGACAGGGAGCTCTCCTCCACGACAATGGATTGGAAGAGATCACGGAAAGCGGGCCAGTTCTCGAACCGCCCGGAGAACTGCGGCAGCTGGATCCGCGGCAACACGTTGCGCGACGGCGCCGATTCAGCTCGCACCGAATTCTACTCTTTTACAGTCGTCGCTTTCGTAAGCGTTTGCTCGAGCTCCAGGAGCTTGGCCCGCTGCTGCAGGTAGACCATTTCCACGGTGCTCACGAAGTCCGAAGTGTTGTACTCGGATTCACCGAACCTCTCCGTACTTCAGGAGTAGCCGGTCATGCTGCTCTTCAAATTTGGCTTATTTTCCTGCCAGATTAGCCAGCGCGGACTGGACGAGAGGAACGGACAACTTGGCGGCTCCGGCCTTCCGGAGATTCTCCCACGTGCGGCTGATACGTCCGTAGAGCTCGTGCTGCGCCGCAATTAACTGATCCATTTTGTTCTTTTTTCAGAATACTCGGCTCACCTTGCACTGGATCACCTCACCGTCTCACTTCACCACCTCCACACGGATCACGCCGATCGCGAATGCCGGTGTCGACAGATCCGGCTAGAAGGACCAAAAAATGTGCGATCGTGGATCGCGTAATCGCGAGGAGCGAGTGTTTGTTCGACGGCAAACGAGCAAAAGGAAAAAACAGAAACGTGAACTTTGAATTACACAAAAAAAACAAACAGTATATTTTACACAGATTATTTACAGTAATTATACAATTAATTGTTTTGCGGAAAGTGCGACTCCGAATAACGCGAACGTTTTGTGCTCGACAGCAGTGCCGCGAAAAACGTCTCGATTGCGAAAAAACTGTGGTAAATGCTCTAAGCGCGAGTGGTACTGCGAAAGTGCGGGCGAGTGATTTCGGATACGCACTTTTATCTATCCGACCTTCTAGAAGATTCACGACAGTCATAAATTACTACAATTTCGCAATTTCCAGAAACAATCTCCCTGGAAAATATGTCTTGGTGCTCTCTTAGAAAATCTACAAAAACATCTCTTTGAGCCTCTTTTAAATTGACAGAATTATTAACATAGAGCTCTTTTAAGATAGATGAAACTCTTTCAGAAAAATCTTGAATTCGTGAACAACTTAAAGCTTGCTCTCTACTATACTCCGGAAAATCAAAAGCAAATCCGAAAACATTTTCCAAATTTACCTTTTTAAGAAAATCCACTCCCAATAAACAATCATCATTCATTTCCATTACAAACATTGGAATTTCTACGGAATATTTTCTCAAGAGAACCTTTACTTCAACCTTAAATTCGATGGGCACTTCTTCTCCAGAGGGATATTTAAAAGAACCATCTTTAATCCGAATAATGTGTGTGCTTGCCCTTTTTTACCAACTTCTTATTAAGAATTGAAACGTCCGAGCCCATATCTATCTTAAAACAACATTCATTGCCGTCCAACTTCCCTTCTTAACTAAAATGATTCGAACTTAATTTAATCTGATTAACAGAAAACGTTTCAAAACAATTAACATTTGGGGTATTATCTTCTACAGTTGTTCTCCCCCCGCCGAGAGCAACTAGGCTGTGTTTCCCTTATTCTCTGGACAATCGGATCGGAAATGTTCCGCTTTTCCGCAATGCCAACACTCCTTTGTGTTAGTTCTTTTCCAATTTCCCCGTCCGTAATTATTCCCATTTTTTTTATTTTTCTCGTCTTTTCTATCTTTCTCTCCTCTCTCATTATTTTCCGCACCCCTGTCTTTCCCTTCCTCAAAACGCTTTTCGAAATCTTTCCTCCTCTCAAAATTCTCTTGTATTATTTTTACGGCCTTCGCCCTTTCTACAGCTAATTTCAGCGAGGTGATCCCTTCTAACTGTAAAGTCCTTCTAACGAATCCGTCCGAAAGAGTTGAAACGAATTGCGCGCACGCGATTTTGTCTCGTACTGCGAAGGAACACTCGGGGTAAGCTAATCGAGAAAGTCTTTCTAATTCGGATCCAAACGTAGCAAAATCTTTCCCGAATTTTTGCCTTCTATTCGTAAATTAAGTGTAATAATTTTGTGAAAGTTGTCCTTCGCCGAAAAGCAACTCTAATTTTGATTTAAATTCCTCGTATCAAAAATTTTATAAATCCTCTACAGATTCCAAAACAGAACGCGCTTTCCCTCTTAAATTTGAAGCTAAAGCTACAGTTTTGGTCGCGTCGTTCCAACGATATGCGCGTGCGATTAAATTAAATTGAGAGAATTGAGATAAACTCTCGCAACGGAACCGAACCGACAAACGTATCGGGTTTTAATTTATACCCTATTTCATTACGCGCGTTTTCCCACGCATTTACAATTTCTCTCTTAGGACCACGATTCGCTCTTATATTGGAAGGACTTAGCTGTATTTTCCGTGAAGGACGCCGGTTTTCGCGTAGATGCTCAAGCTCTTCGTCGTGTCGGCGTAACATTGCCGCGAATTCCTCCTCCCGGCGCGCCTGCTCTTGGCGCATCTGTCGCATCTCTTGCAGCACGGCTTGTAAAACTGCCGACTCCATCGCTGCCGACTCCATCGCTGCCGACTCCATCGCTGCCGACTCCATCGCTGCCGACTCCATCGCTGCCGACTCCATCGCTGTCGACTCCATTGCTGCTGACTCCGTCGCAGGCTCCAAAGGTTCCACCAGCCGTCTCTTTCTCATCACAGCAAACGCTATGGCACACACTCATGATCCCGGACGACCCCTCAAAATGTTGCGTCCGCGGAGCGATTTAAATTAATACCGCAATGCGCGATCGCAACGTCACTCGATCGCCGCACTTGCGCTGTAAATAAACAACGCGATATTTAAAAATGAACAAGTAACTTTAATTAATACAGAACAAGGAACAAGGAATACAATAATAATTAACGAGAGCGTTTGAAAGATATGTCCGTTTGACACGACAGTTGTCAAAAGACTGCCGAAATGACGACCGCTCACAAGATGTCCGCCGTTAATGATAAACAACCCTGTTTAAGATGCGCCTAATTAATATAATTTAAACATACACGGGGCGATTGCGCGCACAAGTACGATTCTGTGCGAGAAGCGTGTCCATCGACCACAGGATACGATCCTGCAGGATAGTTTTCGCGCAACCCCCAATTAGCGAGCGCCGCGTCGATCACCACAAGGCTATATGACGCGAATACGCACGCGTTATCGTAATAACGCGTATTGCGCAACGCGAGACACGCGCAGTCGGATTATTGATCGCGATATCGATTAATGCGCAACGCACCCGGTGGTCACCTGACCAGGTATCGACCCCATCAATGTATCTTTCGTTTCCGCTTTCTTCTTCGGTCGTTGACTTTGCTAGACAACGCACGTGCTCTCGTAAAGGAGAAGATTCATTCGATAAGTATCAGAGTTTGTACAGAATTGAGCTAGTGGTGTATCGCGAAGTGATCGCAAGCTGGACAGCCCGTTTAATTAATATTCTTTACCGTCGGTGAGAAGGCTGCCGCCCGGCAAACACCAGCCGGGCACGGTGCAGCAGCGCATTGCGCTCTTTTAATTACTCTCAAAGATAGCGACAGATTCGGGCCGTTATACGACCGCCGGTATCCGAATAACGGGTCGTCGACTAGACGCCCCGAAGCGCTCCGAGTCTCATCGGAAAGCGCCGAGGCTCCCGAACGGCCCCGAACCCGCCCGAGCGGTTGACAGCGTTTAGCAATTAACGCTAAGACAATCGGGCCCCGCGATAACGACCGAAATTACCCGAGAGGGTAATTTCGGCGTATAAAACAGGCCGCCCCGGCGCTAAGAGATCAGTCCGTTTTCTGCTCCGCTCAGAGCCCGTACAGCGCCGAGAGCTTGCGGCATCTCCGAAGAAGGCTTCCTCTAAAACCTTTACCGAATCTACGAGGTCGAGCGCACCCGGTCTCCGCTGAGAGTTCTCGGCGCATTCGAAACTCCTACCGAACCACGCAACGACGATACTCTACGGGTAGGGAGTCACCTGCCGCTGACGGGCGTTCCCGTCTAATCGTCGCATTCCGCTATAATCCCGACCAAAGATCGATCAAAGCATTATTCGCCGCGGCTGCGATATAATCGCGCCCCGCGCCCTCGCGCCACGCGCTCTCGCGCCACGCGCCCTCGCGCCCCGCGTCTCACGCTCCGCGCCTTACGCTCCGCGCCTTACGCTCCGCGTCTACCAACGCCCAGACACACGCTCGGCATTTAAATTGCCATAGTAGTCGAAAAACGCGTCACAACACCGCCTCCGGCAAGATACGAATACCGACGCCCGAGGCGTTTCTCAGAACGTTAAAACACCGGTCACGTACTTCGCGATCTATGTATCGTCGGACAACTAATAAAAGGACTACTGCATAGTCCGACCCGCCAATCCCGCGTCCACCGTTCGCGTTTACTGTACATGCACACACGCATCAGCCGCACATACACCGTTCACGCATTCTGTACATATACACACTGCTCACTCAACCATTCACGCCTCGTTCGCACATATCGTTCACCGGCGCATTTGACGCACACGTTATACGTGCGCATCCACGCGCTGTAAATACAACCACACACACACACTGTAAATACGAACACACACGCACACTGTAAATACGAGCATACACTCACACTGTAAATACGAACGTACACACACCAGAACATACTTGTACATGCATTCTACACTTGAATAAATAATTACTTTACTCTAACATCGTTAACTCGAGTCTGTTGTCTTGCCGACCCTTTCACGAGCCCTGATCCCGACAGAGCGAAGTCCGAGCCGCACTCGCGAAAGTGGTGCGTTACAAAATTATACTCGAGTCCGTTCGGCGACTCAGCACATGGATGTCGGCCTGTCGCTTCCGGTATAATATCATCGTTAGCGCGAATGATTCTCCAAATCAGTGTTCTTGAAACTTTGAGTCTTTCAAGCTCGTGAAACGAAAGTAAAGCGTGTAATTACTCTTTATAATCTTGTATAGTGTAAATAACGAAATCTGTATAAAGTGTATATAGTTTAACTAGACAAATCAGTTTGAACGACCATTCGCTAAAGGTGCCGCGATCTGCGCGTTTCTGAATCGCAGAGGAAATTAAACCTCGTTGCGACCGATTCTGCGACCACACGCAATCACGACTCTGTCTCGCGTCTATTACTAGGCGGTCCCAGCATATCGTGCACGAAACACGTCATCTCGGCTGTGCACGAAACAAGTCCCCTTGACAACGATTTTCTGGATACGGCACAGGGGATGAAAACCAGGGACATAACAATACTTTATATAATTTATACTTTTATAATTATTAATATTTAAAAATATCAAGAAATATTTGTATATAAAATTTGTTATGTTACAAATCATTTTTTAAAAGATATAAATATATGTACAATTTTTGATAGTTGAAAGAAAGAATGTATAAAAAGAACTTCTCGAAAATGTCTAAAAAATTAAAATCTGTAACTCATCATTATAATCTTCTAGAATAATCCTGGTAGAATAAAGAATAAACTTCAAGAATGTTGTTGTAACACTTGTCCTTGTGTTGTAATCCATGCTTGCAGCTGATAAAAAATGATAATGATTACACATGTTACTGCAGATTTATTTAATATATAAACATAAATATAAAAATGTGTATAAGAAAAGGAAAGAGGAATAAAGAACCCATGCATGTTATTACTGCAGATTTATTTAATATATAAACATAAATATAAAAATGTATATATGTATAAAAAAAGAGAAGAGAGATACAGAACCCATGCACAGCATAAAAGCAAACAGAATTAGAATTAGATAATTCTTTACATCACACTTTGTAAGGAGAGAGACTTATTATTCTGTGTATGTATTTAAATGAATTAATTAATTCATTAATTAACTCATGAATCAATAATTAATTAACTCAGAGTAAACATACAAAACTTAAACTTAAAATAAACATGTAACTTAGATACATACATAGATTAACATATATAGATTATAAAACAAAAGTTAATATATTAAGATATTTTTTTTATAAAGTGAAAAGTATTATTATCATATTATTGGTGAGTCCAAATAATTTTTCGATTCATATCATGCCTAATTTTTGTTCCAATTTCGTGGTTTGAACATATTTTAGTTGCTGCATATAGCCGTAAGGAAACATAAGTTTGACAAATATATTTAATCAAAGAG
Source organism: Lasius platythorax (assembly GCA_963971435.1). Classification (NCBI taxonomy): domain Eukaryota; kingdom Metazoa; phylum Arthropoda; class Insecta; order Hymenoptera; family Formicidae; genus Lasius; species Lasius platythorax. Next base: position 20,810,880 of record OZ020536.1, on the reverse strand, counting down.
TAAATATGATTTCCTTCTACAGGAGTGCCATCGAATATATGATCATGCAATGACGTAAAAAGTTTACAAGGACTTTGAATGAGATCGTATAAAATTCTTGCACATAACACATCACAGAAATTCGATTCTGATGGTATTGATCCAATTTGATTCAGAAAATGTCTAACCATTTCTTAACTATACAGACAAATATCACTTATTAACTTACTAGGAAAAAGAAGACCATTTTTATTTTCTACAGCAATAAGAAGATCGACAATGAAGTGATCAAGTGCGTTTGAAGTTCATAAATGAGAGCATAACGACATATTTCACAATTAATTTTAGGATTATTTTTATCTAGCAATTTTTTGACCCAACCAGCAATATATCCGACACATGATTTAAAAGATCCGCAAACAGATTCAGTTATAAAATCATTAGTTAAAACTTGTTGTTAAAATTTGTTTAAACTTGAATAAACCTTTTTGTAAAGGAGGAGGGTCAATAAGGGCGTTTTTTAGCCCCCATAAGATTTTCAAAAAACAATTTTTTTTGTATTGTATGATTATTAGGAATGTCAAAAATAATCATTAGGTGAGAGAAAAACTCGTTCCATAAAGCCAAAATTAATTATTAGTCTAGGTATTACCACTATGGTACCTAAGTCCTTTTCATGACTAATAAGTGAACTAATAAAATATTTTCGCTCATTATACTGCTTTGCCATCATATTAACGTCATTTTAGACAACATGTATCGTCTCCAAGATGAAGGTGAATACAGCTCATGATAAGAAAAATGATTTTTTACTATTTGATGTATCCTACATATTAATGACATAATATTATTTTTGACATTCCTAATGATCATACAATACAAGAAAATTATTTTTGTAAATCCTGTGGGGGCCAAAAAACGCCCTTATTGACCCTCCTCCTTTTAAATCATAAGATTCAAAATCATTGTTGTGTTCCAATGCGTACTTTTTTGTAATACGATAATTGAACATTGCTTCAAAGACACAAAAATCATAACGATCAACTATTTGTTTGGAAGCAGTTGAAGATACTGTCAGAAATGTTGTTTTATCCATAGCTTTAACATTTCCATTTGTGGCATATATTTGATGACGTACAAGTAATCTTTTGTACACAGATATAAATTGTGTCAAAGTTGGATTCGGACACCATCCTCCACAATTTCGAATGGCACAAAAAAATTACTCGATCTTGACTAAGCTTATGTTACGTCCTGTGGACTCCACGATTTTTTTCTTTCCTAACTCGAGCAAACACGCGTTTGTTTCTTTAATTTCGAAACATCGATTGTCGTAATAAATCATAATAAGGAAAGAGACGGATCTGAAAAACAGCTTGCCTCACCTTTCTGATAAAGATTAACCGACGTTAGAAATTAAGAAATCTAAGCAAATAATAACTGACGAATATACGCAACCATCAGTCAGAGATCCGAAAAACATCTTGCATCACGCGCCTGATAAAGGCAAACCGACAGACAAAACTAAGAAATTAGACGAGCGCCCGATGCAATAGAAGTAAACGACCAGTTAATCCCCGCGAACTCTGTACTAAAGTAAGAGTTGCCCAACCAATCAAAGGTAACACTAAATCAATATCGCCGATAAATTCTAAGACTTTTTATTTTAGAGGACGTCCTCTGACTCACTACATTATCACAAATTATCCCACGGGAGGGGTAAGTAAGAACAGAATATAAACCGAAGATTTTTTCACCTAGCATCACTAGTGTACCACTAGTTCGATCTATCGAGCATCACTATTACCGAGTATTATTATCAAGCATCACCTTGAGATTCACCGTTAAGCATATACTATTGACCATTTATTATCAACTATTAACCGAATTCTTAAAGTGCAAAAAACGCGAGTTATAAACTCAACCACAGTGCTCACGATCTGACCGAGCGGAAACAACGAGGACCACGTCTACCCGAGCCAATCGCATAGAAACCTTGTCGTTACTTCAGCAAGTAATAAGTGATCTAAATATCTCAAATTTCCATTTATACTCTATAGTTTTGAAACAACACTTGGGTTTTAAAGGTGAAATAAATTTATCCACCATAAATTAAATCTAAACTTAATTAATTTAATCTGAATTTAGTTAATCATTAAAATTTTATTAATTACCAGAATTTAACAATTAAACTCTCTTTTGAAATCTCCATTCTCCATCCGTGACCTATATTTTAATAAGTCATTCCGGATTCATTGCTTTCGCAGCATTGGATCCGTGATTTTTCCAAAAGTCATTCCGGATTCGTTGCTTTCGCAGCATTGGATCCGTGATTTTTCCAAAAGTCATTCCGGATTCGTTGCTTTCGCAGCATTAGATCCGTGACTTTTCCCAATAGTCACTCCGGATTCGTTGCTTTCGCAGCATTGGATCCGTGACTTTTCCAATGGTCATTCCGGATTCACCGTCCTCGCAGGTTTGGATCTACGAACTTTTTCCTCACTAATCTCTCCCCACTTCATTACCCTCATCAAGAAAAAAATACACATATATATATATATATATATTTAAATATACAATCTTTTATATATATGAAAATTAAATTCAATTGTGAGTAAACTAAACCCAAGAATTGTTTCTCGACCAACTGCGATATTTTCCTCTCCTCCACCATTTTTATTATTGTTCTCTCAGTGGAGAACACTTATAAACAGAGATCGCGAACGGCGATCAAGCATAAGCGGAACCGTCGCAACAAAAGAATTAGGAAACAATTGGCTCGAGCTCTAGCGGAATATGTTCATTCATCCACATTAAATAACAGCTTAGATCATAGTAACAGCGACACACGTAGCGACATATCCGATCTCTCCGGTCCCCGGTATTCCCCGGTTCCCCTCACCGACTCCCCTTGTTCTTTCCCAGAACAAATCAGTTCTCCTCCAAGATCCCCGTCCTCCGCTTCGACCGTCATCCTCGGGGATTCCCCCTTCTCCTCCCCTCGTCGTCCTGAGTCCCGTCTCGAGGAAGAACTCCACGACCTCGAAACAGGAGAGAGATTCTTAGAACGAGAAACGTGCGATCCAGAATTGATCAAGATCGATGACGGATCGTCCGATTCAGAGACTGAGTCCTCCCTCCCCGAGAGAGAATTGAGTGACCACCAGTTTCGTGACTGGCTGCTATCTCAGTTCTCTCCCCTCGAGCTTCCTCTACCTGAGGGAATATTTTGCGTAGGGCCTGACGACGTAGATCACGAGGAACTACGCAAAACATTGATTGAAAGTCCTCCAGATACACTTATCCCGTGGCTTATCCTCGGCCGCCGCCATCCAATCGGAGTCCTTATCCAAATCCTTTGGAGAAAATATCCCCCCTCCACAGTTTCCCTGGAAGAGATCCAATAATTCCTCACACACTACTTGTTAATTAATAAGTGAGAGGATCGAACACATACAAAAAAAAGAAAAAGAGATTGAAACTTTGATAGAAACTAACGATCACTGACGATTTATTATGCACTCAACGAAGATACAGATTTACAGAGAAATGTCTCGAATAAAGAGAGCGGCTGAAGCGCGAGGTGACGCTAACGAAAGTCGATCAAGGACTGACTAAACCAAACCGAAAAATCGAGAGCGAAAATTCGTTAAATATACCGCATATGTCGATGTTTTGAGTCAGCTGATCGTCGCTGAGCAGGTAGAGCGAGGGGCGCGCGCGGTAAGACGAGCGACGCATGAAAAAGCGCGTAAACACGACGCGAGCATGTATCGACGATGCGGTAGCTCCGCGAAGAGTATTTATAAAGAGAAAGAGATGGACAATATAATCCGAAAAATAAGGTCTTACAGAGAACATAAATCATAGCTTAATAACGCACTAAGGAATACAATGATAAGAAAGAAATTTGCATAAAAGTATTAACACTACTATACTCACATTTTGATTTTATTATTATTTTTTTCTATTCATCATTGTAAGAAACCAATCGGAACTAAAATTTAAACTTTAGAATCTCCCCCACTATATTCCGATTGACGACCTCCGAACTTATGTAACACCCGCGCAATTAAACAATTACATGTACATACACTCACACTCTCCAATATATATATATATATATATAAGAATTCCTTTTATAACCGTATTATATTTATATTTATATATTTTCAAATAGAGAAATTTTTTACAACTTGACCAATACCAGCAAATAAACGGGCGAAATTGGAAGAATACTTTTTAGGGAGAACGTATCTCTTGGTTTGAGATTACAAGATTCCCTTAATCTTCTTCCAACCATACCGTGAATAAATAGGCTAGAAAAATATAGGTCCGAAAAGTCGCTGAAGCAGGAATCGAACCTGCGTCTTTCGCTTGCCGGGCGACTGCTTTAACCATCTAAGCTATTCAGACCCTTTCGATCCTATATTTTTCAATTGCCTTTTAATAGTGTTAGTAAACAATAATTTTTGAGAACGTTTTACCGGCTCTCGACGGTGAAAGATGTAAATTCTAATATTGTGTGTTGGCACCATAATTAGGTCCAGGAGCGAATTAAATTAAGTAATTGGTAATTTTTTATCGCTAGTCAAATAAATTCAAATAGAGAAATTTTTTACAACTTGACCAATACGAGCAAATAAACGGGCGAAATTGGAAGAATACTTTTTAGGGAGAACGTATCTCTTGGTTTGAGATTACAAGATTCCCTTAATCTTCTTCCAACCATACCGTGAATAAATAGGCTAGAAAAATATAGGTCCGAAAAGTCGCTGAAGCAGGAATCGAACCTGCGTCTTTCGCTTGCCGGGCGACTGCTTTAACCATCTAAGCTATTCAGACCCTTTCGATCCTATATTTTTCAATTGCCTTTTAATAGTGTTAGTAAACAATAATTTTTGAGAACGTTTTACCGGCTCTCGACGGTGAAAGATGTAAAAAAAGTATTCTTCCAATTTCGCCCGTTTATTTGCTGGTATTGGTCAAGTTGTAAAAAATTTCTCTATTTGAATTTATTTGACTAGCGATAAAAAATTACCAATTACTTAATTTAATTCGCTCCTGGACCTAATTATGGAGCCAACAGACAATATTAGAATTTACATCTTTCACCGTCGAGAGCCGGTAAAACGTTCTCAAAAATTATTGTTTACTAACACTATTAAAAGGCAATTGAAAAATATAGGATCGAAAGGGTCTGAATAGCTTAGATGGTTAAAGCAGTCGCCCGGCAAGCGAAAGACGCAGGTTCGATTCCTGCTTCAGCGACTTTTCGGACCTATATTTTTCTAGCCTATTTATTCACGGTATGGTTGGAAGAAGATTAAGGGAATCTTGTAATCTCAAACCAAGAGATACGTTCTCCCTAAAAAGTATTCTTCCAATTTCGCCCGTTTATTTGCTGGTATTGGTCAAGTTGTAAAAAATTTCTCTATTTGAATTTATTTGACTAGCGATAAAAAATTACCAATTACTTAATTTATATATTTTGTTTTCCTATGAATAAACTAAACTTTTAGTAATTAATTAATTAAACTCATAATTATTTCTTAACCCGTTTGCACTTCCATTCTCTCCGAAATCTCACCGGTCCCGTCCCGGGTAATAAAGATTTATTTCCTTTACCGAAAAGGGACCACCGAACGAACGGGCCTGCCGACAGCGTAATAGCGACCTTTTCGGTCGTTGACCTGTTCGGGCCCTTGGGTAAGATTGTTCGACTCGAAGGCACGCGCCATAGAGCGTTTGCTTAGAGATTACGTAGATTACGTCCTTCCATTGACTCTCCCTTCCACGAGTCTGGACGTAACACTTATATGTCAATAAATATCGCAATTGCGAATTCTCTGGTTTGACGTACTTGTCGAAGATTGCGAATACTGAATAAATTACTGTTATGAAACCAGTAAAAGCAATATGTCTCCTAGTATAACACATTTGTACACCTTTTTTATTTTTTATTGTTTTTAAATAATTTATTTTATTCAAAATGCGAGGTCGCCAGTAAGATTCATTATTCACACGAAGAGGTGATTTAAATCCTTTAGCTAAAGAATTTCTAGAATTGAGGAAATCGAAAATCTTATCAATGTTCGAGCCGTTGCCTCGAATAGTATCATTCGTCGCACTTGGTAATACGCTCTCTCCCCGCTCCCGCCGACCCCGTCGCGAGGTGGATCGAGAAGCTTCAAGGCGGACCGGCGGGGGAGTGGTAGCAGGCAGGAAGAAAGCCTGGATAGATAGCGAGAGCTCTTACCAGTGCGCTACCAGCAAGCTTCGCACGCTTATCTGTACGCTTTATCTGTACGCACTCCTTTCTCTTTGCTTTACTGCGACTACTTTCGTGCTTACTGTATTTTCGGCCTTAATCTCATTTAAATAAAGACTGATATATTTAAGCCAGAACCGTGTCTAATTCTATTACTCTGCGCATTCTTTCTCGCACGTGCTCCGCTCGATTCTGAAGCCGACTTTATTACGCGTTTTCAATCTTAACCGCATATCTTTCGGCGGAAAAAAGAGCAAACATTTTTGGTCCTTCGAGCCGGATTTCTCGAGCTCGAGTGACGTGCAGTGCAGTGTATAGTGAATGACTGGAACATATTCGGAAATCTAGTGCCGGATTAGGCCTGGCGACCCGCCATTACCGCTAAACGGCATTATCAGCCACGAGGACAGCCGTGAGGCCGACAACGATTCACCGACGGACAACGATAGTACTCCACGAAAGAAGTATTTAGTGTAAGGACTACCTTATTTTTCGATCAAAAAAAAAACTAAGTAAGACTTCTTATCTCATTAATTATCTTTAATTGTGAGGAACACAGTCTTAACCACCCGGGCGAATATCGAAGGCAATCACGTGATCGTGGCGTGGCAGGATCGTTTCGCACCGCGAGTGGTAACGAAGGAAAGCACGTGATAGTGTCGTGGCGAGATCGTGTCGTCCGGCTCGCGGTAAACACGTGAGGCGTGAGTGCGTGCATGAACAGGTGATTTCACGTTGGAATTTTGACCGCGCGCGTATACATTGCGAACTCAAAAGACCTTTAACGAGCACGATTTACGTCGCCTAACTACGTTTCGCGGTAGTACGTGAACGAACCTAATAAAAAAAAATAAAAATTTAAATGACGAATCTCGCCGAAATAATTGCCGAGCAACGGGAACTTGCAGGATGGATCGATCGCTTCTGCTCCAATCTATTGAAAACAGGTAAAGACAAAATGACCCTTGCCGTTGTAGAGCACCGACAAAAAAAACTGGAAGAATATTGGTCGGATTTCGTAAAGCGTCACCGCGCGATAAAAAGATCTGCGGAGGCCGACCATTCAGAGTATGTTAAGAGGGATGAATTCTCGCGAATCGAAGAGCGATACTTTGAAATCGCGGGCCAACTTGCGAACGCGATTCAAGCTATGACTTCCAAGACGACTTCCTCTGATTCTCTCGTTTCTCAGGTAGAAGCCGGTAATGCGCCGAAACGGGTACACTTACCAAAGGTTGATTTGCCCAAGTTCTCTGGCGATCTGTTAGCGTGGGAAAATTTCAAAGGTCTCTTCAAGGCTCTCATTCATGATAATGCGGGAATCCCTAATGTTTTGAAACTGCAGTATCTAAAGTCAAGCTTAAGCGGAGAGGCCGCGAATCTCCTTAAGAATGTCGCGATAACGGATTCCGGTTATGAAGGCGCCTGGCAGGATTTGCTGGATAATTATGAGAATCAGCATTTACTTCTCTTTAAATACATGCGCAACGTAGTAAACTGTCCACCCGCCGCGAAGCAAACGGCTTGTGAACTCAAAAGACTTTTAACGACAGTGCGGCAATCCAAACGCGCGTTCGAAGCCCTACAAAGACCGGTTGAACACTGGAGTGATTGGTTCCTTTTTCTCACGGTTGAGAAGCTTAATACGTCGTCGCGAATGGATTGGCAAACTTCAGCGACGAATAGTAAAAAAATCCCACGTTCGAAAACTTAGTCGACTTCCTCGAGAACCGCATACAAGCGTTAGAGGCTACGTTCTCAAAGGATTCGCGAGCACAGTCACACGGTAGTAAAGAATCTATTGCAAAAAAGAAAGGTACCTTTGTCTATCATTCGGCTACCAATGACCACAAGGCCAAAACTCATAAGTGCCCGCAGTGTCAACAAGGCCACACCCTAGGGTACTGTCTTAAATTCAAAAAATTCAGCTTTTCACAACGAAGGGAACAGGCTCAAAAACTGGGAGCGTGTCTAAACTGCCTCCACACGGATCACGAGTTAAGTAAATGCCCATCTAAGTATAGGTGCGCCGCCTGCGATGGTAAGCACCACACATTGCTCCACAGCGCCGTCATCCCCAGCAACACAGCCAACGACCTTTCGCACACTAAAGAGTCAGCCAGCACTGCGGAGGACCACTCAGTAACCCCGACTCCTAACAAAGTTGCGTCATATTCCGTCGCGACCAACCGAGTAGTGCTTTTAGCCACGGCACAAATACAAATCGAATCTCCTAACGGGCATGTTATGATCGTCCGCGCACTCCTCGATACCGCATCTGAGTCCTCATTCATCACGGAATGGGTAGCGCAGACCTTATGGCTACCAAGAGGCGTTTCGGTTCCGATTTCTGGGATTGAAGGAACATCCTCGGGCTCAGCCTCTAGCGAGGCCAGTCTTTTCGTTACTTCGATTCGATCCAAAACTTTCCGATTGCCGCTGCGAGCCCTCGTGTTGCGAACTCTTAGCACCATGGTGCCGTCATCAGTGGTTTTAAATCAACCATGGCCTCACCTTTCCGGCTTACCGCTGGCGGATCCGGAATTTGCCAAGCCCTCGCGCGTTGATGTTATTCTAGGAGCTGACATTTGCGGCCTACTCTTCGAAAATGAAAGTCGACGCGGACCAATGGGCTCACCATCAGCGTTACTAACTGTGTTCGGATGGGTACTCATGGGATCTGCGAGCGCCACCAATCAGGAGAAAGCTGCTTTCGATTCGGTAACTTCTTTTCATTGCCAAACTCACGACTGCCTCTCGTCTGATCTAAGGAAGTTTTGGGAGTTAGAGGAGGTAAATTATGAGCACCCCATTTCCCCCGATGACGCACTCTGTAAAGAACTCTTCAAATCCACTCATCGCCGAAGTGAGGATAGGCGTTACGTGGTGAGGTTACCGGTGAGAGATGGCGAGTCAAAGGCGTTCGGACATTCGCGCCAGTCGGCCATGAGGCTACTTTTCAATACCGAACGACGTCTCAATCGAAATCCGTCTTTAAAGGATAAGTATACCGACTTCATGCAGACATATCTTGACATGGGACATATGGAACTCGTACCCGACGATGTCCGTAATGATCCTAATTCTTGTTACCTCCTCCACCACGCTGTTGTTAAACCTCATGATCCGTTAAGGAAAATTCGTGTAGTATTCAACGCATTATTTAAAACCTCATCCGGCTTTTCACTGAACGACAGATTGCTACCAGGACCAAAGTTGCAGGCCGAACTCTGGCTAGTACTGACGCGATGGCGGTTATTTCGAGTTGTCTTTACTACTGACATTGTCAAAATGTTCAGGCAAATTCGGGTAAACCCCGAGGACACTAATCTACAACGGATTTTGTGGCGTAAAGATCAAGAACATCCTTTGAAAGACTACAGACTCACTACGGTTACCTACGGTACCACTTGTGCCCCCTACTTAGCCCTCCGCGTTCTCCGGCAACTAGCTGAGGACGAAAGAAGCCGCTTTCCTTTGGGAGCCAAGATTATCGAGTCACATTCATATGTAGACGACATTTTTGCCGGTGCAGACACTGTTCAGCAGGTGAAGAAAGCTCGGCAGGAACTAAGTGACATCCTTTCTACTGGCGGCTTCCCGCTAAGTAAGTGGGCCGTCAACTGTAGCGATATTCATCTTGCAGGAGATACCAATCCGCGACACTTTCAAGAAGTAGAAGGCGTTAACACTTTAGGACTTACCTGGAGTCCCGTTAACGACGTCTTCTCGTTAAACGTAAACCTCTTGCCTTCAACAAGCATAACCAAACGATCAATCCTATCCGAGGTATCACGGTTATTCGACCCTCTTGGGTGGATAGCGCCAGTCGTGATAATAGGGAAAATCATGATCCAAGATCTTTGGATAGCAGGAATTGATTGGGATCATACCCTTCCTACCGAATTGTCCGAAAAATGGGTACGATTCCGAACTACCCTTCCGGAGTTGGAGACATTGAAAATACCTCGCTGGGTCTCGGTCTGTGATTCTAACTCGGCATCGATAAAGTTAATTGGCTTCTGCGACGCGTCTAAACGAGCTTACGCTGCGGCTGTATACCTTCGCGCCACGGGGTCAAACGGATGCGTGTACTCTAACCTGCTCGTCGCGAAAACCAAAGTGACGCCGGTAAAAACACAAAGTGTTCCGCGACTTGAACTGTGTGGTGCGGTATTACTTACACGACTCATAAAGACGGTTCGCACTGGATTGAACTTTTCGCGAGCGCCAATATACGCGTGGACTGACTCACAAGTAGTACTGGCGTGGATCAAAGGCCATGCTTCTAAATGGCCTACCTTTGTCGCGAATCGCGTAGCGGAAATACAAGCTACCCTATCAGCAAAGCACTGGGGTTATCTGCGAACCAATGAGAATCCAGCGGATCTCGCAACGCGAGGCATTTCTCCTCGCGACCTCATAGGCTCCAAGCTCTGGTGGCAGGGCCCTGTGTGGCTACAAGACAGCGAATCGTCGTGGCCTTCAGCTTTATCAGAGTCACCGGTGGTCGAAGAGATTAGAATCCCGACCACTACTGTGCTCCACGCTTCGGCAGTACCCGAGCTGTACGGTCTGTTGTCTAAATATTCAAATCTGTCAAAACTAATACGAATCCTGGCGCTGTGGTTCCGATATCTTCACAATCTCCGGCACCAATATAATCGACACACGGATTTCTTGTCAGCAGCGGAACGTCTACAGGCTTTGTTTACCGTCAAACTGTCGCAACGAGCGGCCTTCGGCGATGACATCGCGGATATCTCCAAAGGCAGGAGATTAAGACGCAACTCCCCGTTACATCATTCAATCCGTTTCTGGATGAAGACGGGCTACTGAGGGTCGGTGGCCGACTACGACACGCTATTATTTCTTATGACGAAAAACACCCATATATAATAGCGAAGAAATGCCCGCTAGCAACTCTTCTGGTACAAGAAGCCCACTCTGCCACTCTTCATGGGGGCCCGGAACTCACCCGCAGCCACCTTGTACGCAGATTCTGGATTCTACACGGACGGTCGTTAATCAGGTCTGTTACTCAGGCATGCCTGAAGTGTGCTAGATTTAGCGGTCGCGCGGGCCAACAAATCATGGGACAGCTACTGGTCGATCGGGTCAAACCTGCGCGACCATTCCTAACCTCAGGTGTGGACTATGCTGGTCCGGTAACATTGCGACCCTTATTAGGGCGCGGAAACACCAGTATCAAAGGATATATTTGTCTTTTTGTATGTCTATCTACTAAGGCTATTCACCTAGAGGTCGTGGCGAGTTTCACTGCCAGTTCATTTATTGCAGCTTTCCACCGCTTCACAGCTCGACGAGGTCGCTGTGCTCGACTATTAAGCGATAATGCGTCTAATTTCCGCGGAGCGGACAAGGAGCTGAGATTGCTACTTCAAGGAGCCTCGGAGTACTACTCAGAAGTGGCGAAGGAGCTAGCAAAAGACGGAACCTTATGGCAATTCATTCCTCCATATTCGCCTCATTTCGGAGGCCTCTGGGAGGCCGGGGTAAGGTCAACTAACAATAAGCATCACCTTCGACGTGTATTGGAAGGGCGAACACTAACCTACGAAGAGCTGTCGACTTTACTCTGTCAAGTCGAAGCGTGTCTCAATTCGCGACCACTGACCCCGATAAGCAACGATCCTAGGGACCTTACCGCCTTAACACCAGGACATTTTCTAGTTGGAGACCCTATAACTTCCGTCCCCGAACCTAGTCTCGTTGACCTTAATCCTAATCTCGTAACTCTTTGGCGACAGGTATCCCAAATGCGAGATCATTTCTGGCAACGATGGTCCCGAGAGTACCTGGCTCACCTACAACAGCTACCAAATGGCGGCAGCAGCGCAGAAACCTGGACGTGGGTGACCTGGTACTGATACGAGACGACCTAATGCCTCCCGCTAAATGGTCCATGGGCCGAGTCGCTGAGGTGCATCCAGGCCCCGACGGCTTAGTGAGAGTCGTGACCTTCCGAACCGCCAGAGGATCTACTAAAAGAGCGATAGCAAAGATTTGTCCGTTGCCGATCTCTACTAATCAACAAGAAAAAGAATGTTCTGTCCGATAGAATGAGCATATTCCATACCTAACTATAAGATTTAATCCAGCACGGCGGGCGGCAAGCCCGTCTCAACAATAAACTTCCTTTTTTTTGTTTTTGTTTTTTCTCGTTTTTTTTTCTTTCTTCGATAGATTAAGCTACTTGTCATTCTGGAATTAACACTTTTTTTTTTTTTTTTTCTTTTGGGTTTCTGTTAAAGGCCTAAGCTCGCTTCGCTATGCGTAGTCACTATGATAAACTATTTTTTTTTCTTCCCTCTTTCTCAAATCTGTGTAATTAAACGTGTGATCAATTTCGACTTGTGTCAAGGCGGGCGGCATGTTCGAGCCGTTGCCTCGAATAGTATCATTCGTCGCACCTGGTGATACGCTCTCTCCCCGCTCCCGCCGACCCCGTCGCGAGGTGGATCGAGAAGCTTCAAGGCGGACCGGCGGGGGAGTGGTAGCAGGCAGGAAGAAAGCCTGGATAGATAGCGAGAGCTCTTACCAGTGCGCTACCAGCAAGCTTCGCACGCTTATCTGTACGCTTTATCTGTACGCACTCCTTTCTCTTTGCTTTACTGCGACTACTTTCGTGCTTACTGTATTTTCGGCCTTAATCTCATTTAAATAAAGACTGTGATATATTTAAGCCAGAACCGTGTCTAATTCTATTACTCTGCGCATTCTTTCTCGCACGTGCTCCGCTCGATTCTGAAGCCGACTTCATTACGCGTTTTCAATCTTAACCGCATATCTTTCGGCGGAAAAAAGAGCAAACAATCAATACATCGAATAAATTTTACAGTTGCCTCACTGTTTTCAAGTTGTGTTAAACCTAGTTGTTTATCACAAAATGAAATAAAATCAGCGACGCTACTGCTCAAAGTTTGAGCTGCGAGGGAAATCTTCATTTACATTTTTTAATATGTGTTCTTTTTTCAATTTATTATTTACTAACAAGCCTTCTTTTTCTTGAAAATCGCATAGTTTTTTGATAAAATCTTATTTATATTCTTTCTTTTGCTGTCTCGAAAAATTTTCCAAACACCGAAACAATTTCGCAACAATTTGAGAGCATGTGACATCCATCAAAAATTACATATACTGCTTTACCAGTACTTCGATGAGAAAACAAAGACAAAGGATTCTCAATATTAAAATTGACTCCTAATATTTGCATTGTTGCAAAATGTTGTGCTTGGACCATCTAATGTTATCAAGAGACACGGTAGTGTCTTGCGCCAAGTCACGCGCAGCAACAGCGAGGCACCCCCGGTATCTATACGCGAGTCGGACAGTTGAGAAGTACCTTAGATTATCAGATCTGAATAACGGCTGAAAAGATCGAATTCTTGATAGGTTTAATCGATAGCTTGGGTTTGATTAATATAAGGAAAGTGTCTTTATTTTCCCTCTATATGTATATAACATAAACGGAGATATTAATGCAAAGTCCAAAACAGAAAATTTATGAGTAAGAAACGTGTTGGTCGTTTTGGTCGTCTTGGTCGTCTCCGGACAAAGATATGTTTCTCGTTTCTACCGCATTGCAATAGCGGCGTTTATAGCTGACAGTACTATGAGTATGTCATCATCTTCGTGTATATATATATATATATATATATATAAAATACATATTAATATATATAAATTATTTAATATTTTATTCTTATTATTATTAATATATATTTATGTGTATATATATATTAATATATTAATATATATTAATATATATAAATTATTTAATAATTTATTATTATTATTAATATATATTTGTGTAAATATATATATACACATATATACACATAAATATACACATAAATATATATTAATAATATAAGAATAAATTATTAAATAATTTAATAAGTATATGTTTTTGAAGCTTGTTTTAGGGGATATAATAACAATATCACAACCAACGATTTCACGAATTGTGTTTAGAGTGTCCACTTTATTGGCTAGCTACATTAACCGATATATAAAAATACCATCGTTAGAAGAATCACGTTTTGAGAATAAACGACTATTTAAGGAACTTGGACGTAGTCATGGAGGCATAGGTTTTCCTAGTATCGATGGCGCAATAGATTGTACACATATTCGTTTGACACATACTAGACTTCAAAATGTTGACGAAATTTTTAGAAATAGAAAAGGATACTTTTCTTTTAATGTTCAGGTACATATATACTTATTTGAATAATTTAAGAAAATATTTCATACAAAAGATATATACAATAAAGACTATCTCATCTTACTTTTTTCTTTTTAGGTTGTAACGAGCCCTTCGCGACGCGGATAGCGTGCCGGGATCAGGGATCGCGGAAGGGGGAGGCGCAACGAAATCAGATTTCCTTTTGTTGTTAGATAAAAGAAAATAAATATATTTATTGCGTCGTATTTGCGTACATTTCCGTCGGACTGGAGTGGTTAGCGAGCGGTTGTAATGCGGGAATCCGAAGCGCGGGCGCGTGTATATAAATATTTCTTTCGGCGGTAGTTAGAGGCCGCCGGCTCTCGGGTCGGAATCTGCCGGTGATGCGGCCGCAGGCGGGGCCTCGCGGTTCGGCGCGGGCCTATTGTCAGGATCGGTGACGTCACGTTTCCTAATGGCCGAAGTTTAGGCGGTGCGTGCCGGCAGCCGACAAAATGGCGTGCCGCGTTATGATTATGTAGGGCGGTGATCGGATATATGTGTCGCGGCGAGTAACTCCTCGCTTTACAGCTAAATTATTGTCGTCCGAACGGTGTCGAGATCTCTCGACGGGGGCAGCGAACGCGCTACCTCGTTTACCGTGGACGGTGGGAATTTTAGAGGGGAACGACCGGGCCCGAGAATACGTCGGGGAAGGCGGCGAACTCGCCACCCTCGTGCTATCGGTCGATGGATGTGCGGGCGGGACAGGCCGGTAATTAGCGTATTGCCGAGATCTCTCGGCGGAGGCTGCGAACTCGTCAACCCCGTTACTTTAGCTAAGTACGGTCTAGTACGGATCGGTCTAGGATAAGGCCTTTTGCTGCGGTGAGCGTTGGGCCGGATCGGGAACGGATCTGGTCTCGAGATCGTTTCGGTGCTGATATTTATACCGGAGTTTTTACCTGTTCGGTATTTTCCGCCGTGTTTCGGAGACTGTCGGCCCGCGTATTGATATTCGATCGACGGTCGTTTAGCGGCCGTGTGTGTGTGTCTCGGCGGTTATGATTACAAGAGATAACAAGGGCGCCTAGCGCCTCGGCCTTTGCCCGACGGGTGGACGTCGGGCGGCCGACTTCCGGCGGTCGTCTGCCGGGTATAATAACGATGGGGGTGCATCGTTACAAGGTTGTTGTTGGACCACGCACAGAAATTCTAGATATCGTTCCAGAATGGCCAGGAAGTGAACACGATAGCCGAATCTTTCAAAATTCTCGCATATATATGCGATACAGGCAAGGCGAACTAGATGGAATGCTTGTGGGAGATGCTGGATATCCCGCATTGCCTGTTTTACTTACGCCGATTGGTAATCCTATAACGGAGAAATAAGGTTCGACGTGCATTTTATAACTACAATTTAAAACTTCTTGTATAATTGTATTGTTTATGACATACATATTTTTTGTTTCAGTTATAATACAATTCATGGAAGAACAAGAAGAATTGTCGAGAGGACATTTGGTATTTGGAAACGTAGATTTCCTTGTTTGTCAAAAGGACTTACTACAAAATTATTAACGTCTACATCAATCGTTGTGGCATATGCTGTTCTTCATAATCTTTCATTGATTTTAAATGATTACTTAGAAGACGATGATGAAGAAATAGTAAATATAAATAATGAAGTCCCAGTGGCCGAACCTCACTGGCAGCCTGGAGATGGCATTCTCATACGAAATGCTCTTATCGAACGACTGTTTAGGTAAAATTTCTATTATGATATATATTATATATAAAATTTGTGTGTGCGTGCGTGCGTGTGTATATATATATATATCTGTGTGTGTGTGTGTGTGTGTGTGTGTGTGTGTGTGTGTGTGTGTGTGTGTGTGTGTGTGTGTGTGTGTGTAATAGGTTTAAAGTATATCACATTTATTTTAGATGAACAAGAAAATATGTGCAGATGACAAAACTGAAGTTACAGCAATGAATATCATATTCAAGTACAGAAGAGACATGCAATGAGAGTAATACGAATCGTGAAAAACATATTAAAGAGTCCACAAGTTTTAAATATAGAAAAGAATGCATGAATGATAATGTAAGTGAGATAAAGAAGAAGATACGATGATGATGATGAAGATAAAAGTAAAGAAGGAGAAGGAAAAGAGGAAGTTTAGATGTGCAAATATAGAGAATAGAAATAAATCTAATTTTAAAAATGAGATACACTTTTATTGTGTGTAAACATAAACTGTTGTTTATACTTATAAACTGTTCGAACATAACATAAACTGTGAAAACATAAACTGGTGTTTATACATAAACTGTTCGAACATAACATAAAGCGTGAAAACATAAACTGTTGTTTATACATAAACTTATATTAACTAAACTAAATTTACAAAAAAGCTTACATAACTAAGAAAACTCAATATTTTCTCTATTATATATGTAATACATATAACAAAATATATACTTATATATGTAATAAGTACTTTCTTATTTGATTGCTCTGAGTTGTGCTCTTTTTATTTCTATTTCCAAAGTTTGAATCTCTTTTATGTGTTGCAACTCTAAACTGTTAATTTATTTTAAATGATTTTCTTTCATATCACTCATATTCTCTTCATGCTTTTGTTTAACATCAGCTAGTTGTTGTTCTTGATCCATCACTCGCTTTATGCGTTCAATACGTAATGTTTCTTTGTGACCGGACATGCAAGTATAATGCGCGCGTTATGGCTCACCCTGGCGATAACCGCGACTTTTAGAAATATATATATGAGTATGCGATGCGACTAAAGCCTTCCATCGGCTATAGCCGCGGTATGAGAGAGTTCTCTTACCTGAGAATTCACGGCCGCCAGCCCGTTTATCCAGCCAACGGGCAAGGTATGTATCCTGCGACGACGTCCCTCCGTCGTCCACGGCACTACTCCGGCTTCTCGCCCGTCGATGCCACCCTCTGAGCCGGAACTGTAACGAGGTCCCGCGAGGAAGAAAGACACGGAGATGTTCATGCACAAGATAACTTTATTCCATTGTTCGTTCCCGTACAGGGTAACGAATTACAAGTGCTCCCGTAGGATTACACGACAGGTTCGCGGTACGAATCGACGCGCCACACGCATTCCGATCGACCGATTTTATATATAAGTACATACATTCACGAGAGACACCTTGCTCCCGGGCCACCGGCTACCCGTCTGATCCCTGTTACGATGGCGGACCGACTGACCTAGAGTAATGCGCTGTACTCCGGTACCTGGGCTCGCTCCGCTTCCCCACTCCTCTGCGTACTTTTCCACTCGTGGGACTAAGTTTCTGCGCATTCCCCACTCTGTCGTGTGGAAGGGGAAGATTTACATCGTTGACCCGGCGACGTCGACCCCGACCTATCTCACGGTCGACCTGCACCTGGTCAGCCTGTGCACTGACTCTCTCGACCCGATTTCAAAAACAATGCCAAATCACAATTATAACCATTTCCTTCCGTCCTCATTACTTCTAACTCTCATGGCTCTACTAATTAGGGAAGGAAACCACAATAAATAACCAAACCAGACTAAATGAAATCGAGAGTCAACGCACTTACAATGTCGTGGTATATAAAAGAATAAATAAACCAACACGCTAAAATTGACCAAACTATCTGACGAATTATTACAATATGAAAAAGACTCGATTCAAAACAAAACGTGATCCCTGCGGCGTCGTACAAGATCCGCGAGAAAGTAGAGACTACGCAACGCTAGCAGGTCTCGCGCGAAATCACCGAGATCACTCCGTGTATATTGAATATCAAAACTCGTATATTCTCAAAAAGACAATACATCGTTTGGCCAAAATATTACTAACGATATAACGTTTATCCATCTATGTGTATATTTATATATATCTATTTGTGGCTTATCACAATAATCAGTCTCACAAACTTTGTACCGACTTATATACTATATAACAGCCATCCAGGAACAACCCGTCTACGCTATAAAAATAGATATCTCAAAACGGTCTCGTAAAATAAAATATATCGAAACAAAATAAATACCATAATGATAGTGATAATAATAATAATGTCGCAAATTGTGTAAAATAAACCGAATGACACCGCTACGCTGTGTCGCCCAGCGTCGACACGTCACAACGAATATGCCTCAACTGTCCATATCAATGATTGTGTTGCTGCGGAGTGTCAGCACCACCACGCCTGTCACCGCCCCGGTTAGGACCGATTGCTCGATGCCGCTGCGGAACCCGGATCGCGGATCTAAACGATCCACCACGACGCGCGGCTGGTCCTCGCCGTGCTGCTGCTGCCGCTTCTCCGCGCGCACCTCCCCGGAGTCCAGGCTCGTTCCGTCACCGGTCGCAGCGGGTAAGGTCGATGCGGCCTCCGGTCGCATCTTCTGTGTTTGACAATTGACCTTCACCTACTGTGTTCTTCTTTCGTTTCAGAGAACGTGTCTGTTTTTCATTAGCCAATACATTTAACGATTGTTCTTTTAGTACATCTCTTTGTTGTTCTTTTTCATTGCATAAAGTTAATGTATTATCCTTCTTCGTAGAAATAAAAGAGTATAAAACAAACAAAATATATACTTATATATATATATGTATATATATACTTATACATATATATATGTATATACTTAAATCCCTAAAAACTTACCTTTTTAAAAAAAGTAAAAAAAAGGCGCCAAGTACACGCGCCAATTGTGAAAAACTGTTGTGTATTTACAAAATAGTGTTATTTTAATCTACAAAATTGTGTTATCTTTATCTGCACAAAATAGTGTTCTCCAAACCGTTAAAAACTGTTCTACAAATTATTTTAATGTGTAAAATATATTCTACAAAAATAATGTGATATCAAACAATAGCGCCAACTGAAAATAAGAACTTTTAAAAATATTTTAACCAAAAAAAGTTGTACAAAATAGTTGTTTTAATTTCGTACAAAAATTAAAAAATTTTAATTAAAAAAACTTGGCGCTGCTAAATTAATAATATGTTTGAATTAATGTATTCTTTAATATATTTACATTGCAGTTATTGATGTAATTAAATTAAATATAGTTCTAAATTAAATTTAGATTTAAATTAAATTTATTCGTTAGTTTAATATATACTTTTTAGCAGCGCCAAGTTTTTTTAATTAAAATCTTTTAATTTTTGTAGGAAATTGAAACAACTATTTTGTACAACTTTTTTTGGTTAAAATATTTTTAAAAGTTCTTATTTTCAGTTGGCGCTATTGTTTGATATCACATTATTTTTGTAGAATATATTTTACACAATTAAAATAATTTGTAGAACAGTTTTTAACGGTTTGGAAAACACTATTTTGTGCAGATAAAGATAACACAATTTTGTAGATTAAAATAACACTATTTTGTAAATACACAACAGTTTTTCACAATTGGCGCGTGTATTTGGCGCCTTTTTTTACCTTTTTTAAAAAAGTAAGTTTTTAGGGAATATATCATTCTTTTTTGTAGTATTTAATTAATGACATATATGTAATGACACCGAATCCATTAACAAACATATATATTATGCTTTGACGTATTAGATTACCGAGTTAAAAATATCTTAGATTATCGGATCTTAATAACACGTAAATTCTAATACTTAAAAAACGAGAAAGAACGAAAACGAGAAAGAACGAAAACGAGAAAGAACAAAAACGAGTAAGGAAAGGAGAGAGAGAGAGAAAGAAGGGGGGGCGGAGGGAGAGGGAGAGAGGGGGAGAGAGAGGATGGGAGGGAAGGAGGAAGAAAAAGAAAATGAGTGACAATACGTAATATAGTTAAAAAGGTTATTATGGATTACGGTCGATATTATATGTATATGTAGTTACCGACAACGGTCGGTAACTAGATACACAGTCAACTGCTCGAACTGTTTTTCGCGCATGCGCATTGACGTCGACGACGACGACCACGACGGAGACGTTTCTTAATGATAAATTTTATACATTGAGACTTTGCATCTTAATGTCTCTGTTTATAGGATACGTAGAGCAAAAATAATGACACTTTCCTTATATAATTTAAACTCAAGCTATCGATTAAGCCTAGTAAGAACTCAATCCGTTCAGCGATTATTGAGGTCTGATAATCTCGAGTACTCTCAACTGGCCGGCTCGCGTAAAGATACACGGAGTGCCTTGCTGCTGCTGCGCGGTACTTGGCGCGAGACACTACCGTGTCTCTTGATATATATTTTTATAATAAGTATATATATATATATAAATGCCATCATGTGTGTGTGTGTGTGTGTGTGTGTGTGTATGTATTGTATATGTGTTAACATATAACACAAATAAATAATGAAATAAATATACCTTCCAAAGTTTCTATACTCATGTTTGTACAATCTTCCTTGTCCGAGTCTAATATTTCTACAGTTTGATTAGTAGATATCATTTCAAATATAAAATCTCGTTTATCTAAAACATATTATACAAGTAATAAATTGTATTAATATTAGAAGAAGTTTAATATATAGGTCGGTATTCCGTGCTTATTTCAACTGTTTTAATATACATACCATTAATTTCTGTATCAGACATATTAGATGTAAATGAAACAGGTGCGGTCTTCATAAGATGTGGTGCTATATTAGCAATATCAGGATCAATCTCAATTTGTACTTGTGGTGGTCCTCCACCAGTTGCCAGATATGATTGCTTTTCCTTGGTCAATGCTTCTCTCTGAGCTTGTTTTAAATTAGTCCATAACTTCTTTAATTGAGCGACAGTCCTCTGTAATAACAAAATGTTTATGTAAAAATTTTCTGTAAAAATGTTTTATGTTTATATAGATATATTTGTAATTATTATTTTTACTTCTTGAGAAATTAAGGTAGATTCATTATATTTATTGCATATTTCATTCCACGCAAGCTCCTTATCTTTTAATGTCGCACCATCGCTCTTTTTAATCTCAATTACATGTTTGTAATCGTTAAGTATTTGCAGAAATACTTTCCGTTCCAATGGTGTGTAATGTTTGTTTTTACTGGGGAGGTTCGACTTTTCCTTGCATGACATTCTATATAAAATTGTATTTGTCATTAAAAAGTTTTTTCAAATAAATAATTATTATACAATAAAATTATCTTTTAATAATCATTTACTTACTTGATAATCTTTAAAATAAACAGCGTATTAGATATAGTATTATTTAAGAAATATGCCTGCAATCCTTTCTGTCTTTGATTAATTATTCGCCAAATTGGAACTTTAAGTCTTTAAGTCTTTAATTCCTCGAAAAAAAAAATGTCAGGATATTCCTGCAAAAGATCAAGCTATTAACATCAACTGATTGCGATGTACCAACAATGTGATAGAATAATTTTTTATTTTGATTACCTTACGTTTTTAAACCGTCAGTCTTTCTTTATTGATCTCGATATTGTTCATAAAAAATATCACAACTATAAAAGTACGACACACAAGAAACTATATTTACAAAATTAAAAGCACGTGCACAAGCATATCTTACAAGTATATTGCAAAAGCCATAAGACGTCCTCTGACACGTCTTGGCGAAGATTGTCTTATTTATCAATGTGTGTGTGAAATAAGATGGTCTTAAATGACTATGAATTCATGATTAACAAGGTGGTCTTAATCCCATGCTTAAATGTGTTTATGAATCACATTAAGACGTTTCCAAATAAGATCATCTTGAACAAGGTACGCTTTGAGAGTTTACTTAAATCCCGCCTTCTTTTTTGATCATGAATTTAGAGGGCGTCTTAAGACCAAACTTAAGGTAGTCTTAAGAATAAGTTCCGACTATGAATACGGCCCTTAGTACCCGACCTACGCCCTCTTCTTGCTACTCAGTATAAATGAGCCGGTATATAAAGAACGCCATATTGTTTAAATCGATTAAAAAGATCACAATAATGTAATAAGTACAATCAAGTAATAAGTCAATCCGACGACGAATATGAATAGATTTTTGTCAATGCTCGACGATGCAAATATATTTTAATTTGTTTATCATAATTTCCATATAAATATGTCTGCGTTTTATTCCCGCCAAAATTGTTACAACCTGTATCCGCGTAAATAAATTTATTTTAAATTTTTAAAGTTTTAAAACTTATGTTTCAAGAGAAGGAGAGAAAAAGAGAGAAGGAGGAGAGAGAGAGAGATATTTATTTATACTCTGGGACAAGGTCCCATAAGAGCATTCAGCAAAAAAAAGAATACAATACATCTTATATACTAGGAAATATTGAGGTAATTACAATTCAAGTTGCTTAAAATAAAAAGATAATAAAATAAAGATAAAAACAAAATAAAATAAAATAAAATAAAATAAAATAAAATATAAATTAATATAATAATATAACATAACACAACATAAGAGTACAAGAATAATGAAAGAGAGGCCGAATCCTGATAGGAAAACAATGTATGAAGTAATATACAAATATCATAGAGCAGTATTGTTAAATGCGACGCCGGGTGATACTACGGGACAGAAAGGAGCGCAGAAACATACTGCCGTGCTTAATTGATGATGTGATTATAAGAGATAGCCGTGTGCATGACGCTCAACCAATTGTTTATACAGAGTCGTGCGGAAAAGCGCCAGATTAGGTGATTCTCTTATTTGCTCAGGGAGTTCATTCCAGAACTCAGCTGCAGAGTATTCAAATGACTTCTTATATGTTTCGGTTCTGCAAGTTGGAAGGATTAAAACTTGATAGGAGACTCTGGTTGTTCTAACGTCAGTCTGAGATCGAAACGTGAAACAGTCAAAAAGATACTTAGGTCTTTCTGTATGCAATAGACGGTACATGAAAGTTCCAAGAAAATATTCTCCTATCGTTGACCTTTAACCAGTTGAGTTCGGAATAAAACGGTGTAATATGAGCATCCTTTCTAACATCAAATATCATTCTTATACATGAATTATAAGCACGTTGAAGTTTAGTGTTCTGTTCGCAAGTGAGATCGCGATAAACTAAGCATGCATAATCTAGGATAGGATTAATGAGGCTAGTGACAACCGTCGCACGCACAGTGGTAAGTAGATATTTCTTACATGCTTTCAATCTGTTCAACGTCGTGTTAATTCTCTTTACACTGTCGGTCACCTGATCGTTCCAATCAAGCGTGTTCGTAATAATTATGCCTAGGTATTTAATGGATTTAGAGAAAAAGACAGGATCGTTACCAACTTGAATGACCGACATGTTTACAGACCGCATTGCATTAAGATAACGCGAGCTGCCAACTATCATTGCCTTAGTTTTGGCATTATTTAGCAATAAGTTGTTCGATTCCGCCCAAGATACAATGGCCGCAATCTCCTCATTAATAGTCTTGATACACTCGTTGATTGTATTTGGGGGGCAGTGAAGGTAAATCAGGTCATCTGCGTAATAACTATATTTGCATAGCTTGATTATGCCACTGAAATCACTTAAATATAGGCTGAATAGAAGCGGTCCGAGCACAGATCCTTGAGGTACACCTTGCTCAGAGTATTTCCATGATGAAGTTCGTCCGTCAACGTCCTGCACAGCCTGCTTCCTTCCCTTAAGATAATTACTGAACCACTGGATGACTGATTTTGAGAATTTAAGTTTCCTCAATTTGCATAGTAGTTTGTCGTGGCATACCCGGTCGAATGCTTTGGAGAAGTCAAAAAGAACTGCCACCGTTACTATTCTCTTGTCGATGGCCAGTCGCATGTCATCTGTTACTCGAAGAGCCGCCGTCTGTGTGCTGAAACCCTTGCGATAGGCCGACTGATGGTCGTTAAACAGATTGTTGGCTTTCAGATAATCCGTGATCTGATCAAAAACTATTCTTTCGAGTGCCTTGGACAGTGTGCAGAGAAGAGATATAGATCTAAAATCAGTTGACGACCCGGGGAATTTGGTTTTAGGGAGAGGTCTAATCAGAGCCGATTTCCAGAGATTAGGATAAAGTGAGCCTTGTAACATGTGGTTGAATAACCGAAGCAAGTAGGGGAGCAAGGAAGGCAACGCAAGCTTGAGGCATTTTGTTGAGATGTTACCCACCCCCAATGGCCTCCGATCTGCCCTTAAGGATAGCAGTTATAAGAGCCTTAGGTGATATATCCGCAAAGAAGAGTTCCGTCTCGTCGAACCGCCCACAGTCACCCGAGGGTGAGCTGCTCACTGAGCACATGGACTGTGTCACCGGGTGAGGCGAAGAAGACAAGATGAAGGCGTTGTTTAACACATCAAGGTCGAAGTTGCATCTGTTATTCCTGACTGAGAAACCAGTAAGCCCAAGACGCTTAAGCTCTCCCCAGGTGGAGGCAATTCCTCGTTTACAGTTGAAGGTGGCCAAATAATGTTCCTTTTTGGCTTCTCTGATGAGAGACTGAACCCGATTGCGCAACTTCTTGAAGACATCATAGAGCTCCGGTTTCCTGTGTTTGCGCCATGCACGCCTCGCCCGGTCTCTCTGCTTCATTTTTTGAATGATGTAATTATTGAGCCACGGTGCAGGAGGACGCTTCTGAATAATTTCACGTATAGGTGCATGACGGTCGAGCACCGACACCAAATTACAGTTTATGGCAGTTAGCATTTCATCAACACAGTCTATGGTTTGGAAATTAGACCAGTCTTGACTGCTAAGGTCATCCAGAAATGCTTCCGCATCAAGACTTCTAAAATCTCTTGCTTTGGTTGTCGTACCTGAAGATCTGGTGATGCGAAGATGTAGACAAATAAATATAAGGTCGTGAGCAGAGAGAAACGGGACAGGACATTGGCCATATTCCCTGAGCTTTCTTTACCGTCGATAATGCAAAGGTCGAGGAAAGTGCTGGACGTGCTAGTATGATGCGTGGCTTGGAAGGGGACTAAATGAAAATCGCTGGACTCAACAAATTTATGTATCTGCAAGGCATTGAAATCATCAGTTAATATGTTGCTGTTGAAGTCACCCATGATGATGAGGTTCTTGAAATGTGAAAAAAGTTCCAGACATTTGTTCTCGAAATCTTTAAGGTAGCCGGCCTTGGGAGGCCGATATACAACCGCTATAAGAACTCTAGTGACATTTGGAATAGAAATTTCAAGAAACAGATACTCAGGACGAAGCTGGTATTGACACTCCGAGGTGGCCAGCAGCCTGGCATTGATGCTCGTATGTACATAAGCACCGACGCCTCCTCCACCCCTTCCAAGTCTGTCACAACGTAGCAGGACGTAGTCTTGAAAATAAACCATAGAATCAGTGATGCCAGGCTTAAGCCAAGTTTCGGACATACATATAACGTGAAAGAAGTGAGAGTGAAAGTAATATCTAAACTCGTCTAGTTGTGCAAAAAGGCTCTGGCAGTTTACATGGCACACGCGTAGATTCTCGATCACTTCCATGCTTATGTTGGCGCTAACCATAGTTGATCCTGTGAATTTTTGCCGTGATTCTGTGCTTGAGTACATTGCATTTATTGACGTCGAAAGCTGAGTGAGACCGACATGTCTCCTTCGCCAGACTGCAGTTGAAACAATGCGGAGGTTTATCCCGGTGGCTGCATTGTTTCGTTTCGTGATCTTCAGAGCAGTGACCGCAGTGAGCGGTCTTGGTACAGTTTGCGGCCAAATGACCAAAACTGAGGCATTTATAACATTGGAGGACCTTGACATTTTTTTTTTTTACGAGGGATGAGGAAATGCCTTATGCACGCCGGTTAGCCCGTACTAACCGGCAGTGTGGGACTTCCACCCACTAAAACCTCACCCCCGCGAACCATCCTCGGGACTCTTAACGACGAGAAGATGGTAAATCGTCGTGCCGAGTCCGGGGGTACCGCTTGCGCATGACTGCCCCGGAGTCGGCAGCCCTGATGATCCTGACTCCGTAATTCTACGCTCTCCTTCGATCTCACAAACCCCCCCCTTGCCCCCCTTAAGTATACTACACTATAAAATAAAATAAAATATAATAAAACAGTGTTGGTAGAAAGAAGGGAAAAAAAAAAAAATCCTGTTAGTGTAGAAGAGTGAATGTGAAAGAATAAATGAGAGGTGAATGAATGAGTGAGTGTGTGTGTGTATAGTGTTTCCCCCTCCCTTAAATATAAATAAATGTAAGACTCAGAGGGCAGGATATCCGTGATATCCGCCCCTGCAAAACATAAACCAATCATCAACACTGTTGCTTGCACATGATAACACGCATTCCGGACGAATGCGGTAAAATGTACATGAAATTAATTAAATAAATAAATAAATAAATAAATAAATAAGTAATAATGTAAAAAATAAAATTGTCCCGAGATCGAAGGAGCAGAATGTCCATTAAATATCCAATAAAATAAAATATGAAATATAAAAAATGTTAGATAAAGGACAGACAAACTACCTACATGAACAAAAGCCTTGTACAGATGTGGTTGACATGGTCTCTGTTATATCCAATAATCGTTACAAAATGGACGAAATGAGATGAGGTGAATGAGTGAATGAATGAGTGAATGAGTGAATGAATGAGTGAATGAGTGAATGAATGAGTGGATAAACAAATAGATGAATGAATAAATGAATGAGTGAATAAAAGTGAATGGATAGATGAGTGAGTGAGTAAATGAATAAATGAATGAGTGAATGAAAGCTGATAACATGAGTGATGAATGCAGAATACGAGGCCGTGTTGATGATGATGATGACGGGTTGTCATCTCCTCATTCAGCTTCGTCGTCCCCGTCCGAGGTGGTGGAAGTCCCGGCTCTTTCGCGCCTTCTCTCCTCCTCCTCCTTATCTCGCAGTGCCTCCTCGACGAATGCAGAAGAGGCCTTCCAGTCTGTTCTGGATCCGAGAATGGTCTCCACCACATCCCCCAAGGTGAAGTCCCTGACGAGCTTCAACTGGCGCTTCAGCAGGATCCGCTGCCAGTCCCAGAGGGGGCACTCCCTTAGTACATGATATACCCCATCTTCATCTCCGCAAAAATCGCAGGAAGCGTCGATTCTTTTGCCTATCCTTGCGAGAAAGTCGGCGAAGCAACCATGACCCGTTAAAATCTGAGTCAGATGGAAGGACATGCTTCCTACATCTGGTTCGCGGGACATCCAAGCCTCCAGATGCGGGACAAGGGCCAGTTTGGTCCATTCTCCTGGCGCGTTCGGCTTCTCTAAGATCTCCCTCCACTCGGCCAGCGTCCTGAAGGTTTCCGACTCCTTAATTTCCCTTAGGACTTCCTGGCAAATGTTACCTTCTTTCCTGGCGGTTTTGACGCGCTCGTACGATCTCAGACGGGATCTCGCTAAGATGTCGAGCGGCGGTATTCTCGCCAACATTAACGCCGCGTTGCGCGAGACAGAACGATACGCCGAAATCGTGCGCTGCGCGACCGTGCGTTGCAGGCTATTCAGCGCCGGCAGCATCCTATTCCTCGTGATTCTGTCGCCCCAAACCGGCGCACCGTAAAGAACAACGGACATAACTACATTTAGATACAAACGACGACGACGTTCGTCCGGTCCTCTTAAGTTAGGCATTAGTTTATTTAGGGCCCTAACCACTCGCTCCGTTTTCCCGATTACATACCGGAAGTGGTCCGAAAAGGTCCAGTGTATATCGATCATAACCCCGAGGTACTTTATGCTCGGTTGGAAATTCACATGTATGTCCCCGATGGAGATCGAGTTCGGAAGACCTTCCACCCTTTTGCCGTGAAACAATATCGCCTCGGTTTTATTGGTGGCGACCGAAAGCCCTAACCCTCTGATCCTGTCGATGACTCTGTTAACCAAGATGCTCGCCTTTAGGCAGGTCAGATCACAGTTCCTGCCGGTGACAACGATTAACGTGTCATCGGCGTAACATAGGATATTGCTATCCTCGTCGTCCTCGGCAATGTCCAATACGCAGTCGAATCCCAGATTCCAAAGGGTTGGC
Organism: Lasius platythorax; assembly: GCA_963971435.1. Taxonomy (NCBI): domain Eukaryota; kingdom Metazoa; phylum Arthropoda; class Insecta; order Hymenoptera; family Formicidae; genus Lasius; species Lasius platythorax. The sequence goes on along the minus strand of OZ020536.1, from coordinate 20,782,519 downwards.
CCCAACACCGAGCCTTGAGAAACACCGGCCTTCATAGGCCAGGAATGCCTCCTACCATCCCTACCCGTGTACCAGACTGTCCTATCAGCCAGATAGGAGTCGATTATTCGCCTGATATAGGCCGGAAACACTTTGTCCTTCAATGATTGGCGAATGATCCTCCATGGCAAGCTGTTAAAAGCGTTTCTGATGTCGAGTGAGACGACTACCGCGAACCCACCATCGCTCACTGCTGCGGAGGTTATTTCCCTCAGCAACCGAAGGGCATCGCAGGTGGACCGATGCCTTCGGAAGCCAAACTGGAATTCAGAGACATCAGACTCCGGGTTCCCCTCCTGCCATCGATTGATCCTCGTTACCAATACTCTCTCGAAGGTCTTCCCGATGTCATTGAGGAGACATATCGGTCTGACCTTAGGAAGGCCAGCCGACGGAGTATTTTCTTTGGGGATTAGAACTAAATTGGCCCCCTTCCATTCTACGGGGAACTCGCCTTTAGAAAGACATAGATTGAAGAGGTGGCTTATCCAGTGCACAAACTCCCAGGTGGACCTCTTCCATACAGCGATCTTTAGCCCGTCGGGACCAGGAGCCTTGGTCCATGACGAAGTGGCCTTCTTTAACGCCTCGTTCACCTCTGTTGGGCTAGTGGCCCACACGTCGTCCCAAACAAATTCCGACCAGTCGTCAATTGGATCCGGTTCGGTGTTCGGTGGGAACAGGGATTCCAGGAGATCGGTCAGCATCTCCGGCTCCAGCACTTCCGTCAGCCCAAGAGAGGCCGTCCTCAACTTCTTAAGCACAAGTCTGTAAGGAAGCCCCCAGGGGTCTTCATCGACCGAACTCAACAGCTCCTGCCAGGCGGCAGATTTGCGCTTGCCAATCTCCAACCGGAGATCCTTACGAAGGTGCTTGTATTGAGTTCCCAGATCCGCAATGATTTCTTCCGATCGCCTCCTCTTTTTGGCCCTTTGCCAAGATCGACGGGCTCGGATACACCGACGACGTAAATCCGCCACGGACTCACACCACCAGTATGCCTTACAGCGGGGTCGGCGAGGACCGATCCGCGGGGCAGCCACATCACAGGCTTCCTCCATAGACGTGTCGAGCCACTTCACCAATTGATTGATACTCATGGGATCCTCCATGGTGGGGTTTCCAGCCCTCCAATAAAGTGATGCGCGAAACAGGTCCGTGTCAAATTTTTTGGGATTCCATTTGCGTTGTATCGTCCGGTTAGGTGGTGGACGTACCCAACCCGTTTCTATTTCAAAAGTAATAAAACAGTGGTCAGAGAGTGACTCCATGTCACCTCTGACCCGCCAGTTCACTACCCGCTGCGCCAGGTCCGACGAAACCCACGTAAGATCGATGATGGATTCACCTTGAGGGCAAACGCATGTAGGAGACTGACCCTCGTTGGCGATTCGGAGGTCCCGCTCAGCCGCCCACCTCGTGAGCAGAAGACCCCTTCTATCGGTCAATCTGGAACCCCAAATTCTCGCCTTGGCGTTAAAATCCCCCGTGAGTATTATCTTGTCTACTCTGGTGGATAGGATGCAGGTGAGTTCGTCCAGTAGCGCGTTAAAGTCAAACAAGTCAATGCTCGGAGGAGCGTATAACGATATGACTAGGTATGAGCCGCAGTTAATAGCCACGAAACGAGATCCCTGCGCGGCGATCGAGCATCTGAGTCTGACGATATTAGTGTCTACGAAGATGGCCGCACCGCGGTCATCACTGGCGAACCATCCAGGAGAATCCGGGATGTGATTTGGTTCCGAGACCAATAATAACCCGGAACCCAATTCCCTCGCCGAGTGCATCATTAAATCCAATGACGGTGCGCTACGGCAAACGTTGGCCTGAAGGGCCCGGATCACCATCGATTAGCGTGGGCTCGGTCCTCCGATCCGAGTTGATCGCTTCGAACTGAGGAGCGAGACCGGCGCCCCTTATCTTCCGGTCCGCCGTACAAAGATCAGAGCCCAACCTATGCTTGTAGTCTCTGCCCTCCAGGTGACAGATCTTACAACTAGGAGGGAGAGTACATACCCTAGCAGCGTGGCCCGATCCACCGCATCTAAAACAGAGGCCGCCGAAGTCCTCCCGGAAGGAGCACGAGCTCCTCAAATGGCCAAAGCGCCAGCACTTAAAGCACTGAAGTGGCCTGGCTTCGAGTGCCTCGACCCTAGCTAGTGTCCAACCAATCTTGACTTTTTTCAAGTTTGTCAACTTGGCGACTGCTCCGAGTGGGCATTGTACCCATGCTGTATATAGGCCGTTATTTAGGGGCCGTATCACGCCAACCTTCACGTCACTCCTCAAACATCCTCCGAGAGAAGCGACTACATCCAGCACTTCGTCTGTTGACGTCGTGCAATCAAGGCCAACTAGTCTGATTTCCCCCTTGGCCACAGGTCTAGAGATCACAGCCTTGTCCTGCAGGATCCCGTTGAGCTCGTCCTTGAAGGCCAGCGCTTTGCCCGCACCTCCAGGGCCCAATACTTCTATAAGAATGCCGCCGTTAGCGGCCCTTCTTATCCTGGTCCGGTCTATTTTCAACTTGTCTAGGGAGATAGACTCCCTCGCTTTTTTGAGGGCCTCTGCATATGAGAAGCCTTCCTCGCGGCCCACAATCATTACCGCGGCAGTCTTCGGAGGCCTACGTATCGTCGCCTTGGGTTTACCCTCATTGGGCCTATCTCTTGGTCTGGTAGATTGTTTTCCAGGGGTGGGGGTACCAACCTGGCCTCCTCGGTCTTTTCCGCTATTGCGGCGCCGTGTTTTACGGGCCTCCGTCCATTCCTCTTTGTTGTCCCGGGTGCTGTCTTGGGTCTTTCTATCAGATCCAGTGTCCGCTTCGGCGCCATCATATTTCCCTTTGTTTCCAGGTTTTGATCTTGGAGGAACCAGCTGGACGCTAGAGGTGATCCTCGGCTTTACTCTCGGAGTGCGTTGCGGCAGAGGCCTTTCTCCGCTCCGGGGAGTATTGCCGCTACGTTTGCGATCACTATCCATGCCGCTACCCGCTTTTTCATGTATCTTATTGAGATCCGCTTTTTTCTTCTCCAATTTTTTGATTTGTGCGTCGATGTTTCCCTTCGCAGCTTCATCCTCAATGTTAGCCTTTTTATTTCCAGGTACCCCAGAGGGTCCAGGCATCCCCGTCAGAGCCCCCACGGCCAGTGGCACCGAAGCCCGCGCCAGCGGAGGGAAGTCATCCGTCGAAATACTGCAGAGGCCTGAGGCCGGCGTTACCACGTGAGGAACCTCCCTCTCGTAAATCTCGGATACCATAGCGTCATTCTGGGATCTCCTCTTCAACTCGGTCAGCTTCCTCTGGACGAGCCGGTGGCTCTCGCGGGCTCTCCTTCTATCCTCTTCCGTGTCGTCGAGCTTATCCCTCAAATCAGAGATCTCTTTCTTGAGGCCTCCAATCATGCTCCTAGTCTCCTCTAATTCTCTCTTCATAATCGCGTCCTGAGTCCTGAGGTGCGTGATCTCTTCGGAGAGTTCCTTATTTTTAATTCTCAATAGAGCCGGGTCTCCAGCTGCCTCGGCTTTATATATCAAAGTATTTATGATAGACATTACCCTGATGATTTTTTGCTTAATTTTGCCGCTGATGTTACTATTGAGGTGTCCGTGTTTCCCTCGCAGAATGTTAGCGTCCTTTAAGTGGTTGAGACCCATAGCACCTAGAGCCGAGGCACCCATGATTTCAAGATTATGGGGGATGAAGTCGAAATCAAAGTCAATATCCTCATCGGAAGAAATAATGGTGGTGGAGGAACTATCCACCAGTTTCTTTTTGGGTGGAGGACGCTTCCTCCTACCACCCTTCTTCTTTACCTGGTCTGTAGAAAGGGCCTCAGTCCTAACAGGGGTCTGATTCCTGATAGGCGACTCCTTAGATGATGGAATCGGTTCCGCCTCTGACTCCAGCTCAGCATCCGTTGACATGCCGGGAAGAGGAACCGTCCCAGCCAGCGTCTTGTCCTCGACCAGATCAGCGAGGCTACCAGGCGGCCTTTTCTTCGCCGACCTCAGTCTCCTGAGTGAGACGGTAACCGGTCTCATTTGACCAAGTAGTGACGGGTTAACCCCGCGTCTCTCATCATCACTTGGAGAGATGGCATCCGGAGAGGCCTTGGCTCTACGCTTACCAATAACGCCAGTACAAGCTGACGAAATCGCCGTGTTGTTAATAAGGAGAGGATCTTTCTCCTGAGGGTCGGCGAACTCATCTCCAAACGGGCGGCACTCGACGATGTCCATTACCAATGGCTCTTTCGGATTCTCGCCAGAAAGTTTAGTGGCGGTCGTCCCTTCATTCTCCCCGCCCGCCAGTAACGGGGAAGTGGGCCCTACGCTTGATGAAGACGACGGGAGCTCAGGGACCATAAGCTCCTCGCGCCTGCCACTGGGGGTCCGAATCCCCTGCGGCGATAAACCTTTTTCCGTTTGTTGTCTGTCCGTCATCATGATATCCATTTGATGGCCACTTGTTCGGATGGGTCCCTCCCTAGAACGGCTGGCTTCACCTCGCCTTCGAGTCCGTGCTACCCGTTCTTTGTCTTGCCATACTTTGTCAACTGGATGTAGTGCGACGATACTTGTTAGGGCCAAGTTGGTGGCGGCCTCCAACTCCGACAGACTGGCAGACCTGTCGGAGATCTCCGCGTTGATTCTCTCAATCGAGACTTCCACTTGAAGCATTTCCGCAATTAATTTCTCTCCACTCGAGCTAGCGGGAGATCTGACAGCAAGAGTAGTGGGCGAGCCCGGCATCGATAGACGACCGAAATCGGAGTCGATAGAAGAGTCACCACGTAGTATACTGCGTGATTGAAAGAGGTCATCCAGGGTTCCCGAGAAGCACAAGGAGGCCCTTTCCGCCGTGAGAAAGAGATCTGAGATGTCAGCGAATTCACGGTCCCTCGGTGAGAGTTCCTGAGCGCTCAGTTTGGAGCGCAAGAAGCGGATCTGATTCTCTTGTCCTCTCAATCTTGATACCAGATAATCACGGGCATTTCCCATTTTAATGGCGAACGCTGTGAGCTCCTCCACATGTGAGGTCACCGCTTTGACCATCCGGTGTGTGGACTCCTTGTAGTTTGGAGGGGAATTATCCTCCAAATAGTTAAGGGCGCACGCAATGGCCACGCGCAGCCTTGTCGGGTCCGTATCGCACGCTCTAATACCATCTAATAGCCCTACGCACGATAACGACGCGGGTGGGCCAGGGACTATAACCCCCCCCCGCGCCGAGCTCTGGGACTTCCGAGCTCCCCTGAGCTGGTAAGTTATCCAGCCTTTTCTTATTGTCCATCCAAGTTAAATTAAATTGTTGGTCGGTTGTGCGAACACTGACGGGCCCGACCGTACCCGGGGCGGAGGGGCCGAGCCGGCGCCGAGCGCGGACTTTATGCAATATAGAGTCTTAACAACTAATAACATAGACTTAATAACTATCCTACTATCTAATGCACTGAGTAATTAACATAGAGAGGGCCAAGAATATCGCAGAGATCGCCAACATGTTCCAAAAATATGGAAGGCCCCGACAAAATTAATGATAATAATAATAATGTAATATTATATAACTTTATGTAATTACCATGTTTGGCTAGTCCTATTTAATTTAATTTTAAGTTGTACCGGAAGTACTTGTAAACAACTTCCCCAGGCTCCACAGAGTCATACACCATGTATTCACAGTATCTATGATTGATACTTTAGATCTTACGGAGGATAACTCAAATCGAGAGGAGTTTCCACTCTATATACATTTCGACATCTGTGACACAGTCTGACATCTATCATATTCACGATTCATGTAAATCAGCCCTAATCCGACTAACAGTCCGGACAGTGTTAGCCTCACAGTTATGCCGTCAATCGTTGCCAATTGCCGACACGCATGCCAGCTAAGGTTATGACTGGAGTACGAAGATGTAATAATAAAATCTAATCTGATTCAATGCGACCGACAGACATTTATGCGCTGATCAATTCCAATTATAGTTTGTTGGTACAGATATACGACTAATAGTAATAATAACTTGTGTACCATCTGGTATGTCTCATTAAAGTTAATAGAGATATAAATACATATGTGCAGACCTGAAGAAAGCATATACTTTACTTCAAATCAGCAACAATACAATACAAAGATTGCACTCTGACCGCAGTATACAGTAAGCATAACAGACCGTACACGCCGAATCTTTTATTACGCTATTTGAAATTAGTTAAATAATAAAAGATAATATTATTCATATGTGCCAGTGAAATAAATAATCGATCAGACACATTATCATAAATAGGAAGATAGATGATCATACATGCATATATAAATTAATGAATCACCTACCTTGACTGCATCTCAGGCGCATCTTAGAAAGAGAATAAAAAACGATACATAAAATAATTATAAATAAATAAATTCATCAAATGATCATAATACTTTATGATAAAGTTGACTATTATATTATAGGCCATCAGTTTATTAGTTATATGGTCCAATAAGCGGACCAGCAATAGCCTTAACGGCAATGTATGCTCTCATAATAGAATTTATAATAATAGAGTAACATAATATGCCAGATAAATTTCGCTACTCTTTGACTTCTAAACTAACTATTTAATACTTTAGCAAGAATATTTCAATGTGATTTAGTTTTAATTACTAGATTACAAGAGCGCTATCAAATAGCGAAGAACCATCAAAAATGATTAAAATGAGACATATTCCTTTATATTGAGCAAGTCAGATATAAATATAAACCAGTGACGGTCTATATCAGTCCAGAGTGCTTCAATAAATGAGATGAGATGAGATGAGGAAATTTAATAACAATATTCCCCACTCACTTTGACTTTTCACACCTCACTCAGATTAACTGAGAATTCCATCTTCTTTCGTGGCTGTAAGAATACAAGCTAAAACAGCATTGTAGACCAATGAGAGGTCAATATCTAGTACATTGGACCTATAAACTAACTATTTGATACTATTTACAAGAATATTTCATTATGATTCGAGTTTTAATTACTAGTTACAAGAGCGCTATCGAATAGCGAAGAACCATCAAAAATGATTGTAAAATGAGGCATATTTGCCTTCATTAAACAATTTAAACATGAATATAGGCAAATAGTAGTTTGCAACAGACCAACTAGCTCCGATAAGTGAGATGATATAAGGAAATTATCAGTAATATTCCCAATTCACTTTTCGACTTTCCACACCTTACTCAGATTCTAACTGAAAATTTCATTTTTTGTAACTATACGCATCAAGTCACAACAACATCATATATCAATAAGCAGACAATTAGTAATACATTTGACCACTAAACTAATTAAATAATACCTTACATGAAAATATCTCGCTCTAATTTTAATCTTAATTACTATTTACGGGAACGTTGCAAAATAGCAGAAAATCATCAAAAGTGACTATAAGATAAGACATATTCCTCTATATTAAGCAAGTCAAACATAAATATAAACAAATGACGGTTTATATCGGTCCAGAATGCTTCAATAAACGATATGAGATGAGGAAATTTAATAGTAATATTCTCCATTCACCTCTGACCTTTCACATCTCACTTAGATTTTAACTGAGAATTCCATCTTTTAAGGCTGTAAAGATACAAGCTAAGACAGCACTGCAGATCAACGGGGGATCAATATCTAATACATTTGACCTGTAAGCTAACTGTTTCATACTGTTTACAAGAATATTTCATTGTAATTTAAGTTTAATTACTAATTTCAAGATTGTTATCAAATAGCGAAAAACCATCAAAAATGATTGTAAAATGAGGCATATTTGCCTTCATTAAACAAGTTAGACATGAATATAAGCAAATAGTAGTTTGCAACAGACCAATTAGCTCCAATGAGTGAGATGATATAAGGAAATTATCAATTATATTCCCAATTCACTTTTTGACTTTCCACACCTTACTCAGATTCTAACTGAAATTTCCATTTTTTGTAACTATACGTATTAAGTCACAGCAACATTAAATATCAATAAGCGGACAATTAATAATACATTTGACCCCTAGACTAATTAAATAATACCTTACATGAGAATATCTCGCTCTAAATCTAATCTTAATTACTATTTACACAAACATTGCAAAATAGCAGAAAATCTTCAAAGTGACTATAAGATAAGACATATTCCTTTATATTGAGAAAGTCAGACATAAATATATACGAATGACGGTCTACATCGGTCCAGAATTCTTCAATAAACGATATAAGATGAGGAAATTTAATAATAATATTCCCCATTCACTTTTGACTTTTCATACCTCACTCAGATTTTAACTGAGAATTCCATCTTTTGTGGCTTTAAAGATACAAGCTAAGACAGCATTGCAAATCAACGAGAGATCAATATCTAATACATTTGACCTATAAACTAACTATTTGATACTATTTACAAGAATATTTCAATGTAATTTAAATTTTAATTACTAATTACTAGAGCGCTATCAAATAGCGAAAACCAACAAAAATGATTGTAAGATGAGGCATATTTGCCTTCATTGAACAAGTTAAACATAAATATAGGCAAATAATAGTTGGCAACAGACTAATTAACTCCAGTAAGTGAAATGATCTAAGGAAATTATCAATAATAATCCCAATTCACTTCTTGACTTTCCATACCTTGCTCAGATTCTAACTTTGATCTCTCATATTCGATTTATATCTATATTATAACTAAAATCTTCGTCTTTCCAAATCAAATGTAAGAGCATCGTAAATTAACCAATGGTCAAATACAACGAATTAAATCTTAGAACTAACTAAATAATACATTTCCTAAAAGTAGTTCATTCTATAATCCAGATCAGCTACCAAATTGCAAGAGCGTTATCAAGGAACAGGAATAACTCGGAAAGTGTTCGTATGTTATTCCATGACAACTGCATATATGACAGCTTATTCCTTTACGAGTACGCAATTTCACCATAATTAATACGAACGTGTTTATTCACGTAAAGCCTCCTACGTATCTAAGCCTTAATGATATAACTTAGAGTATAATTACACTAGGCTACGAATATGAGCTACACACTGTTAAGAGCTAAAGAAACACAGGAACACAATCCCTCGTTGCATCCCTAACAGTGAGATAGTTGCACGATGACGTCTCGGTGCTTCAAGATAATTTGGCGAATACTTCAATTAATATCTTTCCATTCTATTTAGAGAGAGATCATCACATCCCATTCATGATGAAAAAAGACATCAAAACTGGAGACGAGTTGTATTATGCAGGCTGCAAAGTATTGCAGGAATATCACAAGCCGCAGTATCGCAGATAGCCTAGCCTGTAAAATGACATATATAAATCCTCCATCCGATAGTAATTTTAATTATGCATAACAACAACAACAACAACAACAATTATTTCATGTCAGTATGCGAGCATACAATACCTTAGTTCATATAACAAACTAAATATAAGTATGAAAATATGAAAGCAGTGAACACAGCAAATTGTCGCATTCAATACAATGAAATACATTTCATCATTTTTTCAATTTCAGTAATACGCCCAAGAAGCATAATCCATAATCGCAAAAAGGCGAGTGTATATTACAATAATACTACTAAGATTAGCAATAATAACAATTTGTGTAATTGTCGAGGCAATAATGATCACAGATAGATGCAACAGTCGCAGACTAACCACAAATTATACTAAAACTATCGCGTGGCATAGAGTAACATTACTAAAGATCGGCAACTCACAAACCATAACTAGTTTGCGTTGCAAACTATGATCCATATAACGGGAGGGCCGTATGAAATTAATTCAATCGGCAAATATAATCCAGTAGCACATAGCTTTCTAATGCACGTTACCTGTCAGCTACAGCATCAATTTGTAACGATCCCCCCCCCTGAGCGATCGTTTTACCCGGCCGTCGATCCGCCGGAAGGCTGCCGCCCGGCGAACACCAGCCGGGCAAATGCAGCGGCGCTATGCGCCCTTTTTTATTCCTCCGAAAACGCGACCGAATCACGCCGTTATACGGCCAACGAAATCGAAAGCCAGGGCCGTTGTCTCGGCGCTTCCGAACCGCGCCGAATCCTGACGGAAGCCGCCGAGCAACGCGCCCTGCCGCACCACCCGAACGCCGCCGAAATCAGTTGTAAGAATAATTATGTCTATTAGACAGAACAATCGGACCCGACGGATATCGCCGGAATTACCCGAACAGGGTAATTTTCCGGTATAAAACGGGCGATCCGATACCCAAAAAGATCACTCCGGTTCCCGATCCGACAGAGCCCGCACGGCGCCTGATCCGAATCCTGAACAGCTCGTAAACGGAAAAGCAAGAGGTAGAGCGCACTCCGCCTCCGCCGAGAGATCTCGCAAGCTTCTCCGAGAGCCTCCTCCGAAACCGCAAACGAATGCAAAGAGATTGAGCGCACTCCGTCTCAGCCGAGCGATCTCGGCAGCACTCGCCTGTCCGTCCGTACTTTGCACGATCAAACCATCACCCGGTAGAGCGATCTCTGCCGCGGGCGAGAGATCTCGCCGATCGGTTGCATCCCGGTGCACCCTACCCAGAACTCAAGATACGCGACCAAGAATCAATTCGCGCCCACGCCGAGCGATACGTTCGCGCCTCGCGTTCTCTCGCGCCTCGCGCTCTCGCGCGCCCCGCGCTCTCTCGCGCCCCGCGCTCTCACGCGCCCCGCGCTCTCACGACTCACGCGCTCTCGCGCCCCGCGCACGCCCGAGCCCCGCGCGCCCGAACAGCTGACACGACAATAACACGCGACGGGACCTTTAAACCAATGCTACTCGCACTATTGCTATACATTTGTACACACATTATATCTATCTAGATACACGCACTATACACACCGTTATACCCGCGCTACACGTATGCATGCACAATAGCTACATTTCTACACGCGCTACACGTACCTCTACACACACACACTGTATCTACCTTTATACACGCACGATATCTACATTTATACACATGCTATATATCTATCGTTACGCACGCCTACCGAAAACTCTGTACACACGCATACTACATACATCGATCTAGACACTTGTAAATACTCATCCTCACTTCATCCAATGCACATGCATTGAGCAGCTATTTTTTTTTGAATAAATAACTTATCTAAACAACCGAGTCTATTTGTCTCGCCGACCCTTTCACGAACCCTGATCCCGATTGAGCGAATCCGAGCCGAATACTCGCGAAAGCGGTACGTTACAGCACAAGATTGGCAATCTTCCAGGGAACCGGGAAGACGCCCTCGACCATGCACTTGTTGTAACAAGCTGCAATCTTGTCCAGCATGCAGCTTGGTATCTTCCTGAGTAGAGTGGCCTTGAAGCCATCCGGACCAGGAGCCGTGTTTTTGGCGGCTCTCCCCTTAAGCAGTCCAAAGACCTCGCCGAAAGAGATGGACCACTCCTCGTTCCATCGAAAGCTGCCCCAATCACCCGGAGCATCGCGTTCCGAACCCCTCGGAAAAAGACCGTCCAAGAGTCGGTCGAGGACTTCCGGCTCGAGCATCTCACTCAGACTAGGAGAAGACCTCCTGAGGCGATTGAGTACCAGGCGGTAGGGGAGCCCCCACGGGTCATTGTCCAGAGTGAGGATCAGTTCCCTCCAAGCGGCAGATTTGGCCCTGTTGATCGCGCACTTGAGATCCTTTTTCTTAGTTCGGTACTTCAATCTCAGGTCCTCCACAACGGGGAGAGGTCTAAGAGCCCTCCTCCCGCGAGTCCAACGTCTGGCCCTGACGCAGGACGACCGCAGCTCGGCGATGGAGTCGCTCCACCAGTAAGCCGCCCTCTTCGGCTGTCTGGGACCAATCCTAGGGGCCGAAGTATCGCAGGCCTCCACCAGGGTGTCCTCCAACCACCGCGCAAATTCCCCCGCAGAGAAGGCGTCATCGCCCAAGGAGTCGTCGTAGCATGCCCAGACCAACGACAAGTCAAAAGCGGCCATGTCCATCTTCGACAAGTTCCAACGACGTCCCGTACCACGACTGCCCGTGGACCGTGTCGGAGAAAAGCCGACGGAGAAGGTGATGTAAGAGTGATCGGACAGGGTCTCCACGTCCTCCCTGACCGACCAATCGCCGATCAAACCAACGGCTTGAGGAGAAACCCAGGTCAGGTCAATAATCGAGTTGCCCTGGGGTCTCACGCATGTTGGAACGCTGCCAACGTTGGCGATGCGCAGATCATTAGCCGCCGCCCACCTCTCGACCTCGTCCCCTCTATTGTCCGTAATCGGAGAGCCCCAAAGTGACGATTTGGAATTAAAATCGCCGCACACGATAATTTTGCCACTCATAGCGCGAACGGCCCCGGACAATTCCTCCAGAAATACCCGAAAGTCGGCAATCGGGAGGCTCGGAGAAGCATAACAAGATATTATGCAGAGATCGCGACATCTGATTGCCACAAAGTGGCGACCCTTCCCCGAAAGAGTGCACGGACTCCGGAGCACCTCCGGGTTCCAGCGTATGGCCGCCTTGCCGTCGTCACTCCCAAACCAGAGCACCGTGCTGGGGACCCTGATCGGTTCCGAGACGACGCACAGTCCGATCTTCAGCTCGATTAGGTGTTGTTCGAGCATGTCCTGGGCGGACCAACTATGATTGATGTTACATTGGAGAACCGTAACGGACATCACGTGGCTCTCCTCGTTCCGGACCTCCGCTCCGCCACCACCGTTTTGGCCGGGTTCCCGGAAACCGACTTACCAGGCTTCTTCTCGTTGGACTCGCAAAGAGCAGAGCCCATCTTGTGGTCGCACTTACTACCGGCCGACTCGTAGACCACGCAATGTGAAGGCGACCTACAGTCCTTGAGGGAGTGGCCCTCGCCACCGCAGTTGAAGCATAGATTACTTCTGTCAATGGTGGAGGTGCAGGAGAATCTGACGTGACCGAAGCCCCAACACTTGAAGCATTGCGTGGGCCTCGATTTTAACAATTCCACCCTGACGAAGGTCCACCCCATCCTGACCCTATTCTTCTGTGCGATGACCGCTGCTGCTGAAAGCGGACACTTGGCCCAGATCGTGCTCAAGCCGTTTCTCATCGGCTGAATCCTACCGATCCTAATATCGCCCTCCTCGCAATTACCCTCCGAGGCAATGAGCTGGACAACCTCCTCGGGCAAGATTGTGTCATCCAGGCCCACAAACCTGAGCTCGCCATACGTAACAGGACAGGCCACGATAGCCTGTCTCTCGGGTATGAGGACCTTTAACTGCTCGCGCAGGGCCTGAGCCTTGCCAGCACCATCCTTGTCGAGGATTTCAATTAGATAGCCCCCATTGGCGGCCCTCCTAAGTCTCGTACTCTCAATGTTTAGGTCCTTGAGCGAAATTTCGCTCCTGGCTTTGACCAGAGCATCTTTGTACGAGAACCCCTCGGATCGGCTAGTAATAGAGACAGCCGCCGTGCGGGGGGGAACCGGGCCTCTAGGCTTCTTTTTCGAGCCCATTACCGCGCCCTTGTTGAGAGAGGGCTTGGATCCCCACCTCTTGTTAGGGGTGCCGCTCTCAAGATTACCCCTAGATCCACTACCTCCACCCTTGCCGGAAGGGGTGTTCCGAACAGCCGCTTTACCGAGTTCGGGTCCCACATTGGGCTCCCCGACACTCTTTCTGTGCGAAATTCTCCGCTTCTTCAAAGTGGACCCAGCGCCACCGGGCGGAACCAGTTGGACATTGGAAACCACTTTGGGTTTCGAGGGTTTGGGGGTACGCTGCGGCAACCGTTCCCATTCCATGGCAACAGGAGCCGTCCTGCCAGAATCACCCTCAATATCTTCCTTCACCAACTGTTCGGTTTGTACTTCCGTCTTCTTTCTAGTAACCGGTGTATCCCGGGATGATCCGACCGCACGAGACTCCGATAACGCCACAACTGAAGCGCCAACGACGGATGAGGGAGGCGCCGCCGAGGACCCGGACGGTCCAATGCTCGCCGACCCCCCCCCACAGTAATTCCTCCCTTTTTGAGGCTAGATAATTCGGCCTTCAGATCCTTGACGACCTTCCATAGGTCGTCATTTTCCCTTTCAATTTTGTCGAGCCTTCCCAACTCGGATCGCATGCCAGCGATTTCCCTGCGGAGGGTTACATTTTCCGCCTTGAGTTTATCGAGTTCAGCCCTCTCGTTACCCGATTCCTTTTTCGTAGCGAGGAGCTCGTCCGACAACTCCCTGACTCTAGCCTCGAGCAGGGCCGGGTCACCGGACGATTCGGCCTTCTGAGTCAGGGCCCGAATAACGTCGTTGATCTTGTTAAGTTTCACCCTCATCCGACCACTCCAGGAGCCTTGGAAATTACTGCTCCTAGCCCTTACAGCTTCGACCACCTCGACACACTCCAACCCGATGAGTCCTGCATTTGTGGCGCTCATACCAAGCAATTGACTCGACGAAATGCTGTCAAGATCCGGCTTAAAATCGATCTTCGAGCCAAAGATGGCGGGTTTCTTCCCCTTCCTAGGTGTGGAGGATTTCACCTTGCCATCACCGCGGGTCTTACTCGCCTGCCTCCTGCTTACTCCCAACCCACCGACCGATTCCGCGTCCGTAAGGTCGGATCCGTGGGGAGTCTCGTACTCGGCGGTAAGATCAATATGATCCGAGACACTAACCCTGCTGGGTGAAAAGACCGCCAATCTGTTCCTCCTCCTTCTTCTACGAGATGAAGTAGAGGGAGTAATGATCTCGTCACTCGAGGATCCCACGACGAGCGAAGCCTCAGCCTTCCTCTTCTTCCTGGAGGCCTCGGAATCAACCTCCATCCCAGCACTCTCCTTCAGATGGTGTTCCGCTGGGGGAGAGTCCCCGAAAAACGTATCCCCCTCCTGACCAGAAGAGCCTCTAGGCTCCCCAACCGAGGGAACAACCGACTTGTAACCTTTATACACGTCCTTGAGGATGTCATCAATCGATCTGGTCTTCAAGGCCAGACCCGTGTACAAATCCTTTTTCGGACTAGGATCCTCTTCTAGAGATTGGTCGACGACGGTAGCAGAATTGACCGGGATGCCCGCCTCCAACACCCCAGCCAGCCGTTCGTTCGATGACGACGTGGGAGCACCAGGGACGATAGTGCCCGCCACGCCGGCAGCTGGGGCTCCGAGACACCCCTGCTGCGGTAAGTTTTTCCGATTTTTGTCGTCAGCCATATTTGTTATTGTAAAATTTTGAGCCTACCGTTGTTGAGGCGAAATCAGCGAGAGGCGACTGGATAAGATAATCCGCCAAGGCTCCCGCACCTTCCTCACCCGATCTCTTATTAATAGGAGAAGAGATGGAACCGACTCTCCGAACAGACGGCACCGATGACCGCTTAGATGAGCGGACACCAGGAGCGCGAACCGACTCCGGGGCAGCATTCGGAGCCACCCCAAACGTGATTCGCTAATCCGCCCAAGTCCGTACACAGGGGACATCTGGGAGCGGACACACAGGAGTTAGCACGATGCCCAGGAGCACCGCAGCGATAACATCGATCGCTCCTGTCGATCTCGGATCCGCATTGAGATCTAGTATGGCCCCGCAGCAAACACCGGTAACACACTAACGGGCGGGGCGGCAGCAACTCAACACTGGCAAAACCCCAACCCAGTCCGACCCGACCCGCACCAGCCACTCGCCTGGCAGCGAGGGCGGGACACCGCACCCACACCGTGCCGAGACCAGAGGCAGTTTCTCTGATCTGTCCCAGCTGGACACTTTTCACGTCGCATCCGCCCGCGAGGGCGATCGCAGAAGTCACACAGTCCGGAGTAACCGATATATCAATACCGCGAACCCGCAACTCGGCCAGCTTAGAAGGCCGACCAATGACGACGTCCTTCCCTTTAACAAGCTCCTCCATCTTATTGGCAAGGTCATCCGCCAGTTTGACCCTGTCTTTACCGGGGATCTGGATCAACACCCCGCCGTTGATCGCCTGTCTGATGCGGGAATTGACAATGCCGAGTTCCTTGAGATCGATTTTAGACCTCGCTTCGGCCATTATCTCCCGATATTCCAGTTTAGAACCCGGCTTAATCGTTACCGAAACCACCGCCGTGGTCGGAGGCCGAATCCTCGGTGCTCGCACACCCCTACCCTCAAAACGCCCTATGGAGGGAGGCGCCACGCGAGCAGGACGCGGGGCCGCGATCCTCTCGACCCTAATACCCTTACCAGGGCCCGGTGCAGTCCCGTGACCAGGGAAAGCAGATGGACGCCCACCAAGAGCGGCCATCGCGCGGGACGCACGCCTCGCCTTTCTCCCAACAACCTGGGACCATTGGTCGTCCCCCAAAACGGGAGAGACACCCAGGGGCTCCACGCAAGGAGGCGGAGCAGCCCCAACTCCGATTGG
The DNA here is from genome assembly GCA_963971435.1 of Lasius platythorax. Taxonomy (NCBI): domain Eukaryota; kingdom Metazoa; phylum Arthropoda; class Insecta; order Hymenoptera; family Formicidae; genus Lasius; species Lasius platythorax. Next base: position 20,766,083 of record OZ020536.1, on the reverse strand, counting down.
GGGGGCAACGGGGGGCCAGGGAGATCTCCCACGGAGGGCCCTCTGCCTCTCCTCCTCGACCTCCTCTTCCTAACCTTTGCCGCACTCCTCGATTCGTTCGGTCCAGCGTTCGAAACAGAGGGGGTGGGATCCTTCTGGGGATCCTCCATCCCTCTCCTAATGCGTCCGATGTCCTCTTGCAGGGAGTTACGCTGCGTAAAGAGCGCCTCTATGTGGTCGAGGAGACTCTGCTCCAGGGCCGTGAGATCTCTGGATCCAGAGGGGGAGACTCTCGACTCCCCCCCGCGAGACGTCCCCCCGATAACAGGGAACGCAGACTCCTCGTTGCTCCAAACCGGAGAACAGCACCTGTCCACCGTCACCTTCCCTACTACAGGCGAGACGGGAAGCGGAGCAGAAGAAGGACCGAGGGAAACCTCCTCGAGATCCATCTGGGTGCCGACCTCACGCGTCTCGGAATCGACAAGCCCCTTGGTCTTTTTGTGCGGGGGGCTCCTACCAGAGGGAGAAACCGAAGACCTCAGGGAGACAATCTCGACCCGAGCGATCTCCAACTCCCCCCTTAGCCTCTCAACGTCCCTTATGAGGTACTCGTTACCTCTATTCCGCTTGAGGACCTCTAATTCCTGCCGCTCGGCCCTGTCACTCAATTCGGTAACCGACGCTACCAGATTACGCGAGGCAACACGCATCTCGTGAATCAAATTACCACTAATACCCGATGATTTATCCGACAATTTATCAATAAAATTGAAAGACTCACCCGCCTTTTTTCGGATCGCCTCGTACGAGTAGTCGGAGAGATCCTTCCTCAAAGCCTCGATACTGGGGAGGTCCCTCTTTCCCTTCGTCACCTTCGGCGGCACCTTAGGGTCCAGGATGTATTCGACTTCATCCAGTTCCAGCTCCACAGCCCTAGCAGCATTGTACCTCTCCAAGGCCTCGGTGATGCCCACCCATTCCCCGGTAGCGGGGGGCCTACCACGACGACGCCTGAAAGGTTTTTCCACTCTACCGAGCGAAACTTTGCCCATCGCCCCCCTAGAAGAGGGGTTAGCCACGTTTTCATCATCCGAAATCACTATAGCACCGGAACTCGCGCACGCACGCCGGAGACGGCCGTCGACTCGTACGCACCGGTCACCGACACAGTTCTCGCAGCACCAGACACCGTCACTGTCTCTACCGCGTCAGACACTGCCACAGGTTTCTCCGCACCGGAAACTGCCACAGTCACCTCACCCTCAGACGGAGGCTCGAAAAAACCACAAATAGGAGTCCGTCTACCAGAACTCGCACCATTGCCACTCGAGGTGATCCAGGGCCAGATGATCCAGGGCCCACGTCTAGTCTAGCCAAACGTACGACCGGTTGAAGATCCGATCCGTCCGGTAGGCCTCCAACACCAGGATCAAAGGTCCGTCCACACTTGGCACCTTCGCTAGTTGAGGCGATAGCCAATGCCACCGTCGAGCTCTCCTCAGACCCGACGGCTAGCCCATCGTCCGATGACGACCCAGCGGGAACTGGGACGATATTCCCGCTTTGCCGAGCCCTGGGTGGTCCGTCACCCTGAGCTGGTAAGTCCTCTAAATACTTTTCGTCCATACCATAATCCTGAAGAAGTGGTTTTGGCTAAGGTGATCCGTCCTCTAGGCCGGTTGCCTCCCACGGCTGACGAGCCCGACCTGCCCGGGAATTGGAGTGTTTATTTGAAGGCGACACTCATCCGCCTTGTCATGGTGACCCTAGCATTGGAGCTTTTTATAGGGCGTCCCTTTCCAGGGGGAGAGCCCACCCCGCTATCGGGTTAACACCACCACTGGATTGTCCGCGACCGCTTATTCCCCCCGAAGGGGTTATTCACGGCTAACCTCCATATCTGGAGGCCGTTCCCCTATCCGCAACCCGGGGACGCGCTCGGTAGCAGCCAGTACTGCATTTTCTCTATTCCAGTAATGGGAACGATCCCCGCCTTGAGTGAACAAGGTGATGGGGACGAGTCCCGCTAAGCGTGAACAAGTCACACTTAGGGGACTTAGAAAAAAGCCGAGTTATTGCTATCCTGAAATAAGTACTCTTCCAGTTTTATTCTTTCTCCTATTTCCATTATTGGATTTTCAACAGAAAAAGGGTCTCGCGCATCATCTCTAACATTTTTTTTTTCGGTGGGAAATCCTGCATTGGACGCCCTTCACCTCAGGGGAGGCTCCGGGCAGTGTCGGACTCTTACCGACTAAACCCCACCGGTGACATCCTAACGCCGAGTGGGGATTCCCCGGGAAACGCTCTCGCATTACTTCCAGGGAATCCCCAGCGCGGTGCAATAAAGCACACGACAAGTGAACATGTGTTCTGCGAACCTAACCGAGTGTTAAGTGGGGCGAAGCAGCGTCACCTGCAATGCTGCCCGCCCCGCCCACCTTGGGGGAACGCTGTGCAAGGGCACGCAAGGACCCCCCGACCCTTACCACCTGCGTAGCTCCAAGATGGGTTATCGAAACTAATAGATTTAAAAAAAATGCTACCGCGAAAAACGCGCGACAAAACACTAGTTGTAAAGTGAAAAGCAAGTTAAAATTAGAGAGAAAACATATATACAGGGTGACCCATTTTAACTTAGGCAGCCAAATAACTCGAAAAATAAGCACACTACGAAAAAATGTTTAGAATCAAAATTTCGTCATTTCGAGGGGGACGTACAATGACGTTAAAATGAGCCCCCCCACCCCTCCTCCTGGGCGGTGAGGGGGGGCAAGTTTGAAATCTTAAATAGGAACCCCTATTTTTTATTGCATATTCGGAATCTTTGGCTAAAAACACATACAATTTGTCTGAAACATTTTTCTCGATTCATGATAGATGGCGCTGACGAAATTCAATTTCTTCGATTTCTCTTACTGAGAACCCATGCTTACGATTCTGCAATAAATTAACAATAAAAATACCACGTTTTCATTGTTAATACTCGAAATTAGTCTTAAAACAAACTTCTCATTATTTTTTATTACTCATTAATTACTTCTCAAGAAACTGCTTTTAGCGTAACCCAGGAACAACGTCGTGGACGTAGCAGTTTTCTGTTCCCTTCGGGGTGCTTGATTAACGTGAGTCCCCTCGCCTCTCACAATTCGGAGTGCTTGAACGTGTGGTAACCCAGCCAGTGAAGGCAAGGTCGTGTGGTGATCCAGCCAGTGAAGGCAAGGTCGTGTGGTGATCCAGCCAGTGAAGGCAAGGTCGTGTGGTGATCCAGCCAGTGAAGGCAAGGTCGTGTGGTGACCCAACCAGTTAAGGCAAGGTCAAGTAGTGACCCAGCCAGTGAAGGTGTGACGTCCCGCCATTTTTCGAAACCATATTTTTTACAAATAATCACGTTTCGTTTTATTTCTATAGTATAATCAACGGAATAAAGAATGATTATTTAGCCCGCTTGCTTTTATTCTTATAATTATTTTAATTTATAATAAAATTAATCTCTAGTGCATTTTATTGCTTATTGTTCTTGTTCCATACGATTATTTAGCTTAGGAATTTAAGATTTAACATTCAGCTGCACAAAGAACTATAATTACCTAGAGTAACTAACAACCAACCAATCAGGCGTCGTCCCAAACCACCAGGACATGCGCGCGCAACACTCTAGAACTAACTTGCGACTATTTTTACAAAGATAAACTTGCGAGCGAATTTTGCCTCTTTTGCGATAACACCAGCGATATTATTTAATTGGATTATTCAAGAATATTCTATAAACCTTTTACTCAAGGGATATATGCGTCACGACCTATAGAAACAAGAAACATGAAATACACATAATAATTTGTCTTAAACTTTATTCATAAATTGAATTTCAAGATTACTTAAATTTATTTACAAAATACTAACATCACCTTCTCAGATCATGGTTAAACTAAAAGACAGATTATTATAAAAAATGACTCTGTAAACAAATTCTAAAAGAATATTTGCGATTGAACTTTTTATCGACTTCTGCGACTACAAACTATTCAAATCCTACTTATTGAACTTTGCGAACAAAGATTCGATATAGATGTTTATTTTAATTTAAGAATTATATACGCCTTAACTTATAGAATCACAAATATAATAATTTGCCAAAACAGTTTTCTTTATCACGAACAATTGGAAATAAAAAATAAAATATTTATAATATTAAGAGCAAATTATATGAAGAGTGATTCTGTAAATTAACAATCTCACAACAACATGTTATATTAAGAAATTGTATTGAAAATCAAAAGCATTCACACATCAGAAACCTGCACCAAGGTCAGAAATGATGCAATAGGAAAATATTAATAGTATTGAATACGGTATCCCTCGATCATATGCGACCTACCGCATTCGTTATTATCAGACGTATAAACAAACCACGCATCGCTCTCAACTCATCGACAGCGAAATACTGCGAAATGATTTAGATAACGACTTCTTCTCAGAACATCGGAGACATATTGAAAGAACCATCGAATTGCGAATTGCTCATAGCCTAGAGCCTCCTTGTTACACAGGTATATAAACCGCCGATCTCGAGGCGCGAACCACTTATTTCACTTATTCGCTTATCCACTTACTTACCTATCAAGTACTTATTCATTGAGCATTACTGCTACTCTTTCAATTTTTCCGATATTCTCTGAACTTTTCTTTGTTAGTCACACATCAGACTTAATAAGTCCAAGTTGATTGTAAAAGAAAGTTTAAATAAAAACCTTTGTGCACATACTCGCGTACTTCAATCCAGCCCTCATATTCCGTGACCGAGGTCCTTAAGAGGAAACAAAGGCTGAGACGTACACGGCGATTTTTGGGCATCAATCTAAGGTTCCAGACTCCATACGGTGAGTAATCCCAATTCAGAATAACCGTACTTATATGAAAATTAAGTCTGTGACGACTAATAACAGCCATTAATCAATTCACTCCCCATTTCTCCCGTCTCTCAATATCCTGTATGTTTTAGATCATAATCTTAAACCCTATATAAATAAAAAACCTCCCTGTCAAGCTTAGCACGTAGCTGACAGTTATTCTTAAGTTACTCATCCTTGCAATCCTGATTATCATCTATAATTCAAATTCGTTGATATTAGGTAAAATTAGATTTCTGAAATAAAATCATACTACTGTTATCACTCTGACTTCTTTTATATCTAGGCGCCTTGTAGAGCCAAGATCCGTAAGATATTCTAAGCTCCTCGTTGTGCCAGAACCGCTAAAATATCTAGGCACCCTGTAGAGCCAAGACCCGAAAATATTCTAAGCTCCTCGTTGTGCCAGAACCGCTAAAATATCTAGGCACCCTGTAGAGCCAAGACCCGAAAATATTCTAAGCTCCTCGTTGTGCCAGTACCGCTAAAATATCTAGGCACCTTGTAGAGCCAAGATCTATAAAATATTCTAAGCTCCTCGTTGTGCCAGTACCGCTAAAATATCTAGGCACCCTGTAGAGCCAAGATCCGCAAACATTCTAGGCTCCTTGTCGTGCTAAGATTTACAACAATTTTTCATGTCTATACTTCTATATTCAAAGATTGATAACAGGAGATTTAATATAAAATTTCTTACGACATATTATAATTCCCTGACTCCATTTAATTCCTCATCTCTTAACCAAAGTTCTAATCTTTAACTTATAACTAACTGCACGATAGTAATAAGCTCGCGAATATCAACAATTATTTTGACCATCAATTAAAACCTCTCAATTAACTAATTTCAATACCTTAAACTTTGCAAGTTAGATTTTCTTTAAATATTTAATAATTATTTAAAATCCTACCAGTTTAATTCTGCTATTTTATTTAACTTCCTCATCCAACTACATATTCCCCTTTGTAGATGGTTAATCCGATATGTAAACAAATTAGTCACAAGAAGCAAACGCATAGAGCCGGCAAAAAGGCACGCGCTAGACGTTCTAAGCGACGGGCGCTTGAAGTCAAATCTCGTACAGAATTTACAGAAAAGGCCCTTTCGAACCAAGGCACTTCTATATCTGCATCTCGACCTGAGACACTTACTAGTTCCCCTCAGGAAAATCTTAATTCAGAATCCGGATCCGATACAAAAATTACTAATACTTTTGCAGTTAACTTATTGGTAGAGGACGATCCCAATAATTTAAATACATATTTACCTGAACATAAGGTATACCAAGAACTATACCAGAACGCAACCAATCTAGAAGGAAAAGATAACGAACCATCCTTATCAGAAGATTTCATATTTCAATTAAACTCTTTATTACCAGACGAACTTCTTAATATCTAAATAAGTAAGAATTAGTATAAAAGATTATGAAAATCAATTCCAAACAAATCTTCTGTAAATTTAACTAGAACTACTACTATTCAATGCATTCTGAAGATTAGCTAGTATTTTACAAATTCCAGATGAAACCCTTATTCTCGGAAGAAGAAATTAAAACAATAATTAACGACATACCAAGTCTAATTTTAACAATAATAATCGGATTAATTGAGGAATATTTTAATGGAAATTTGGATATAGACCAACTAATTACCCTTTTAGAAAATCTCTAAGATTCTGGAGTCACATGTTTGTATTCACACACGCAACTACAGGTACGTATAAATTTAGTAATTTCTTAGTAAATAACCAAAATCTGAGCCTTCTTCCATTCCCTAGATCACATCGGTCCTTGCTCTCGGCGTCCCTGGGGTATAGCCAGTGTAAGCAGGCTGCCCTACAAAAAATAGAGAGCATTCCTTTTTATCACTAGAATCTAGTGAGAAAAGGGTCACCCAGACGTGACAAAGGCAAGGTCGTGTGGTGACCCAACCAGTTAAGGCAAGGTGAAGTAGTGACCCAGCCAGTGAAGGCAAGGTCGTGTGGTGACCCAACCAGTTAAGGCAAGGTCAAGTAGTGACCCAGCCAGTGAAGGCAAGGTCGTGTGGTGACCCAACCAGTTAAGGCAAGATTGCATTGTTATCAGCTCTCTCCGCATGGAGGAGATGCTCAAAGTGTGCACCATTATTTTCTAAGGATAACAGTAATCGACAGCGAAAGTTACGTTGTACATTTTCTAGCATTAAAGGAGTTATAGCTTCACAAGCTCTTCTTATTCTTTCCATCATATTCAATCTTGTCGTTGGAGCTTTACTATACACTGCATCTTTAACGTATCCCCATAAAAAGAAATCAAGGGGGTTCAAATCCGGTGATCTCGGAGGCCACAGAACTGGTCCACCCCGCCCTATCCACCGATTTGGGAACCTTTGATTCAAAAACATCCGTACAATACGAGCATAATGAGCAGGAGCACCATCTTGTTGATACCATAAATTTAGTCTAACTGCAAGGGGAACATTCTCTAGGTATGCTGGCAAATCATTTTCGAGGAATTCTAAATACATTGGACTATTAATTGGACGTTCAAAAAAATGAGGTCCAATGACTTGGCCATTGCAAATGCCTACCCATACATATAAACTCCAACGATGTTGATTAAGCACCTCACGATACCAATGTGGATTTTCTGGTGACCAATAGTGTCAATTATGCCTATTGAGACTACCATTGCTGATGAATGTTGCTTCATCACTGAAACAAACATTACTAAAAAAATCTGGATTCTGATCTAACATCTCAAGAGCCCATCTACAAAATTGTACTCTGAGTACGTAGTCGGCCTCACTTAATTCCTGTACCAGAGTAATATGATAGGGATGGTAATTGACTGATCGTAACAATCTATGTGCCGTAGTTTGAGGGATTCCCAGTTCTCGTTCTATTTGACGGGTACTAATATGGGGATTTTGATGAACCATAGCCAAAACTGCGAGCAATCTAGGGTCATTATTATTATGAAGTCTATTCCTTCACCTTTCGCGATGAAGTGGATTATTACGAGATCTCCTTTCAATGTTTATAATTTATTGATCAGTAGGATGGCGGCGATTTGGGAATCGCTCCGCATAAGTACGGGCAGTAAGTCTGTAATTTCTACCACATTCGCCAAAGGTTATAAGAATATCGACTACTTCTGTAGGCGTATAATTTGCCATTTTACCAAAATTTTATCAGAGTACAAATGTTAAAAAAATACATAAACACTTGTGACTTTGGCACTAAATGGACAAAATTTTGGAGGGATACTTAGAGGAACTCCATCAGATGGAAAGTCCAAAATGTCTCGGTACTTTGGACCATTCAAGTTGCCTAAAGGGCAGGTTACGCTAAAAGCAGTTTCTTGAGAAGTAATTAATGAGTAATAAAAAATAATGAGAAGTTTGTTTTAAGACTAATTTCGAGTATTAACAATGAAAACGTGGTATTTTTATTGTTAATTTATTGCAGAATCGTAAGCATGGGTTCTCAGTAAGAGAAATCGAAGAAATTGAATTTCGTCGATTACAGCGCCATCTATCATGAATCGAGAAAAATGTTTCAGACAAATTGTATGTGTTTTTAGCCAAAGATTCCGAATATGCAATAAAAAATAGGGGTTCCTATTTAAGATTTCAAACTTGCCCCCCCTCACCGCCCAGGGGGAGGGGTGGGGGGCTCATTTTAACGTCATTGTACGTCCCCCTTGAAATGACGAAATTTTGATTCTAAACATTTTTTCGTAGTGTGCTTATTTTTCGAGTTATTTGGCTGCCTAAGTTAAAATGGGTCACCCTGTATATACATTATTTACAGCGTTCTTATTTACATGTATTTACAGTTAGGATGGAGAAGGTGAAGAGACAGCGGGAGAAAGAGACTCTCCCTCCCACTCCCTCTCCCTCACCTCCTTACCACTTATCACACTGTTCGCAAACTGCGAGAAAGCGTACCATTTGTCCTGGGATTCCAACACAGACCCCATGATTGTCCCAAGGTTTATGTCCTCTTCTTCTTCCTCTATGTTAATATTTAGGTTATTCCACAGTTCGAATCTCTGGTCGACCCAGGCAGGGCATTCGAAGATGGTATGAGCCACTGTGTCGTCTAAACATGTGCAATGAAGGCAGGCCGGGCTGTCCCGTTTGCCCATCCTATACAGATAGTGCCCGAAACACCCGTGACCTGTTATCAGCTGCGTGAGTCGAAAAGAAATGCTACCAAAGTCTCGATCAAGCCAGGCCGAGAAATGCGGCATAACGGCATCCCTGGTCACGACACCAGGGGCCTCGGGTCGGTTTAGTATCGCGGACCACTGTCGGTTCGTAACAGTTCTCTCCTGTTCTTTTATCTCCGCCACTGCCTCTTTCGTCCACTCCCCCCTAGTCCTGAGGACGGAGACCCGGTTATAGACCCTTCGTCGCAAGCTAACCTCCAATACCCACAGCGTCATGCGAGCCAGTAAAGTCGCCATGTCAAAGGATAAGGTCCTGTACGCGGAGACCACTCGAATCGCTACAGACCTCTGCAGTCTAATTATAGGTTGCCGGATTTTCAAGGGGGCCGAAGACAGAACGTCGCTCCAAACCGGCGCCGCGTAGGCAATAACCGACGTCAAGATGTTGGCGTAAAGTCTCCTCTTCCCCTCATGTGGACCCCGAAGGTTCGGCATGAGGCGAAAGAGGGCGCGAGACGCTTTCGACGTTTTAGACTCAATGTACCTGAAATGATCCCGAAAAGACCACCTACTATCTATCATCACGCCAAGGTACTTCATTGACGTGGTCGTAATCACGTGCGTATTGTCGACGCAAACCATCGGCATAACGCGAGGCGCCTTTCTTCTGCCATAGAAGTAAACCGCTTCAGTCTTTTGCGCTGCCAAGGAAAGACCTAGACTCTTAATCCTGCGTACAACACGAGCCGCCATGATGCTAGCGCGGAGCGCCGCGTCGAAAGGCCCGGATGCAGTGGACACGATGAGAGTGTCATCGGCATAACAAATCGTCCGACATCCCTCCTCCTGCTCTAAACGCAGAACAGAATCGAACGCAATGTTCCAGAGTAGGGGCCCCAAGACAGAGCCCTGGGGAACCCCTGCGCTCATGCTCCTCCGTTCAGTGTGTCCGTCGCGAACTCTATAACTGACTGATCTATTCGACAAGTAATCTCGAATAATGCGTCGCAAATACTCGGGGAATTGCCTCCGGTCCATCGCATCATTAATCACCCGCCAAGAGATAGAGTTAAAGGCATTAGTAATGTCTAGGCTTACCGCAATGGCGACTTCGCCCGCCGACAGGGCGGCCTCGATAAAGTTTCTCACAGCAAACAAAGCGTCCACTGTGGATCGATGACGTCGAAAACCGAATTGCCATTCGGATAGGCCGGATGTCGGATTCTCATCCATCCAGTCATGCATCCTTATGGCTATGATCCTTTCTAGCGCCTTACCAGCCTCATCGAGAAGGCATATAGGCCGCGCCTTGAGTGGAGCGTCGTCCGAAGTCGTTGGTCCTTTCGGGATGAGCACCAAATTGGCCCTCTTCCAGGGCTCTGGAAATACACCCTCCTTCATACAGAGGGTGAAGCAGCGAGCCAGCCATCGGATCATAGGCCGAGGGACCCGTTTCCACGCGCGTGATTTCAGACAATCCGGTCCCGGAGCCACGCTTCTTGCAGCGGCTTTGCTAATGACATCCTCCACCTCCGAAATGGAGACGTTCCAAGCATCATCCCAGGCGGGTGTTCGCCAGGTCACTTCGGCGGCACTTGGAAGCGTACCTGAAGGGAAAAGAGAACCCAATAACCTTGTCAGGACGCGATCGCTAACCCTCTCGGTCAAACCGGGACCGGCGGGGCGCAACCTATTAAGTACTATCTTATAAGGTAAACCCCAGGGATCGTCGTTAATCGAGAAGATCAACTCTTCCCAGGCGTTCCTTTTAGCCTTGTTTATTTCGGACCTAAGGTTCTTCTTAGCGATTTTATAGGCTAACTTTCTATTATTAATTTCTTCGGCAGTACCCCTGCGTCTAGATCTGATTAGTTGTCTCCGGGCGGAAATGAAGACCTTCCTACAGGCGGCAATGGTGTCGTTTCACCAGTAAGCGCTAGATCGGTCGCGCGACGAACTAAGTTTAGGTGTGGACGCGTCGCAAGCGTCACACACACCGCGCGTGATCCAGCTCGCGAGGCTAGATGCCGACGCCAGGTCATCCTCGGCAGGACCTAAAACACCATACCAGTTTAAGACCTCCGCGAATAGGTCCGAGTCCATGCGCTTGAAGGACCACCCCTTTTGAGTCGGCCTCGCCCGCTCTCGCGACAGAGATGTATCGGAGACAACAATCCGGATGTACGCGTGATCGGACAGTGTTTCCGCGTCTTGAACCACACACCATTCTACGATGCAACTCGTTAAACTAGGGGAAACCCAGGACAGGTCCACAATGGAAAAGCCTCGGGGACCCACGAAGGTAGGTGTCCTACTCGTATTCAAAAGTCTCAAATCTCTTGTTGCAGCCCAGTTGACTAATTTATGACCACGTCTGTCCGAGCGTGGACAACCCCATAAGGTGGCTTTAGAGTTAAAGTCTCCGCAAACCAAGAGTTTACCACCGGTGTATTTTAACAGATCATCTAGTTCGTCCAGAAATTCCTGGAAGATCTCGATGGTAACATTCGGCGAAATATAGGACGAAACTATATAAATACCCCTATGTAAGATCACCACTGAAAACTTCCCCCGCCTAACCAAGCTACAGGGGACGCCACGGGTTTTGTCCGAGACCCGCATGATAGCTGCGGAGCCGTTAGTACTACTAAACCATGTATCGGAATCGGCCACCCTAGGAGGAGGCTCCGAGATGATACAAATATTTACGCCTTTTTCGAGAGTGTATTGTTTTAGCACATCTAAGGCATACCAGCTATGATTAAGGTTACACTGAGTTAATCTAATAGTCATCGTGACTCGAGGCTACAGCCCTCCGCGCTGGGACCCCAACCCCCATGTCGGGGGACCCATTAGCGAAGGGGCAGTCAGCCGACAAAAGACGATGGGAGGTGGGACGTCCCGAACTCGCGCACAAAGCGCAACACAGGGAGGCGGTGCAAGAACCGGATCTGTGGCCATCACTGCTGCACCTGAAACAGAGGCCACTTCTGTCCACTGTTGACCTACAGGCACTACGTACATGACCGTAGTGCCAGCACCTAAAACATTGTATTGGTTTTTTCTTGAGCAGGTCCACCCTAACTGATGTCCAACCCAGGTTAAGTCTGCCCACACTAGCAAGTACATAAGCAATCGCAGAGGGACATCTCACCCAAATGACGCCCATGCCATCTCTCATCATGTTAATATTGCTCATTTTAAGATCGTCCGTCGAACATTTAGCGGCCAGCGCCAGAACTCGGCTAATTTCACCTACCGAGGTAGAAGGATCGATACCGGTTAATCGGAGTTCGCTTAGAGCTACAGGTTTGTTGACCTTAGCCATACCATCCAAGGCAGTCTTCAGTTTTTCTTGAAGAGTGTTAGCTAGCGATGCTCCATCCGGACCAGGGATTTCGATGACTAGTCCCCCGTTTATAGCTTTGCGAATCTTGGTTTGTTTGATTCCTATATCCTTTAGCGATACCTTGGTTCTGGCAGTGCTAAGAATTTTGGCATACGAAAATTCCTCATTATTGTTACTGGTTATGGTAACCACTGCAGGTTTTGGAATCCATCGCCTCGTAGGAACAGTTGCACCTCCCGACATCCTTCTAGCTGCTTTATTTTTGTTATTTTCAGGTGTACCTAAAATGGTTCTAGGAGAGGCGATATTGTTGTTGTTTGATGACCGAGCGGGACCCCCAGAAGCCGATCTTCCGCCTCTGCCTACAGTATTCCATTCGCCACCTTCACCACCTCCACCACGATGGTTGGCTGGCGAATCGTCCATAGGGTTGCTAGTTGTTGACTTCTTTTTAGGCCGCGTATTGGGGGGAGCAATCCGCACATTACCGACAATCCCAATGTCTCTCCTGGGGCCAGAAGGGCGACGTAGCAACGGACCAGCCTTCCGCCGCACACCATCACCCACCGCGCGATTGACCTCAGCATGCTTACTTGGAGCATGATGCACCGTGCCCTCTTTTCCGGAAAAAGTGACAGTTTCAGGTACCGGACCTGCAGGAGCGGTCCACGAAACACCGGAGTCCGTGCACCAGTCCATGCCCCTGTTCATGTATTCCTGATCAGCGGAACAGCCAGGAGTATTTCCCAAACGCGATTCAACCATATCATCCGTTAAGTCCACTGCCTTGCCCTTGCGCGCAGCAGGTCTAGGGTCTTTAAGTCTATTTTCAGAGAACACATTGCCATCCTTAAGGGCTCTTACCTCCTTCCTAAGTTCGTGGATCGCGCTATGGAGATCATCGATCTCCCTGCGCATCCTTTCCTCTCTTTTATTGGCCTCTTTCAGCTCTTCAGCGAGCTCCTGATTCCTAGCCCTTAAATGCGGTACATCGCCTGAAGTTTCGAGTTTCTCCACCAGGGCCCTAATAACTTCCTTGGCGAACGACAGGTAGCTTTTCATCTTGCCGCATCTCTAACA